>CAUYQG010255526.1:0-21756 GCA_963574415.1 Tarsius wallacei
GTAAAAATTTCTTAGATAAAACATAAAATGAACAATCTCTAAAAAGAAAAATTGACATGTTGGGCTTTATCATGTTGTACCCAGATCCTAAATCCGAGAGACCACCAAAGAGCCAGCTCCAATGTAAAACACACAAGGGTCTTTATTCAGGCTCGAGTCTGGGCTCACGTCCATATCCGACACAGCGGCACAGGAACGAGAACCCCGACCCAGTACAGCAAGCAGTTTTTATACACAGTTACAGGGAAGTTGAAGGAATTTTAAACTTGTCAATACACAATTGGACAACATTTTCTGGTAGGTAAGGGGGTTCTTGGGATTGGCTCGCATAGTCTCGGCTGACCTCGGCTGACCACAAACCGTCAGGGTCGCCCTCTTGCAAGAACCGGTTGAGACATCTGGTATGTTAGGTTCTTTCCAGCTGTGACCTGATTGGCTGTTGCTAGGGGAGTGGGGCAAGAATTAGGGCCAGGGCTTACTTTGCGGTTTTTCCTGTAACTGAGGCTTGGGCGTGGGTGCAGCTGGCTTTACTTGCGAAATTGCTGAGCTTGGGCTGGGGAATAAACTTATATTATGAAATATTTGCAGGTTAGGGTCTTTTGTAGATTAGGACCTCTCATGTGTGTGTTGGAGTCTCACTCTGTTGCCCAGGCTGGAAGGCAGTGACATGCTCAAGGCCACCCCAGCATCAACCTGCTAGGCTCTGGCGATCCTTCCGCCTCAGCCTTCCAAGTAACCAGAACTATAGGCATGCACTACAATGCTACCATGCCTGGCTAATTTTTTATTTATTGTAGAGACAAGGTCTCGCCAAGTTGTCCGGGCTAGTCTCGAACCCATGGGCTCAGGGAATCCACTCACCTCGGCCTCCCAAAGTGCTGGGATTACAGACTGAGCCATGGAGCCTGGCCTAGATAGGGTCTTTAAAGAAGTAATTTAGATAAAATGAGGTCATAGGATAGACCCTAACCCAATACAACTGGTATACTCATATTAAGACAAAATTAGGACTCAGACATGCACAGAAGAAAGATCATGTGAAGACACAGCAAAAAGGTAGCCATCTGCAAACCACAGACTCAAAAGAAACTAGTCCTGCCAGCACCTTGATCTTTCAGAATTGCAAGAAAAAAGAAATTTTCTGTTGTTTTAGTCATACATTCTGTGGCATTCTGTTATGACAGCCCTAGCAAACTAATACATAATGTTTACTGGAATCATCCAGATCATTTAAAGGAAACTCTGGTGGGCATTTTCCCCCTTGACAACCAGCTTAGCTCAGCAGAGAAAGGAAAAAAAGTTTAACACACAGAATTTGTCTCCTATGACAAAGCATTGATGTGGTGTTGGTAATAATAATTGAGTACCGAGCACAGCAAAAACAACTATATTATTTATTACTACATAACAAATTATTCTAAAACACAGTGGCTTAAAACAACAATAAATTATTACTTAATAGTTACTGTGGCTTAGCTGGATGACTCTGGCTCAGTATTTTATGAGGTTACACTCATAATGTTGGTTTGTTCATCTTAAGACTTGACGGAGTGGATGAGGGCTGATGGATCCTCTTCCAAAGTGGCTCTTTCATTTGGCTGTTGGCAGGAGGTCTCAGTTCCTCACCACATGGACTGCTGTAGGGTTTCTTGAGTGTTCTCATGGCATGGCAGCAGCTGGATGACTTCCACCAGAGCAGATGATTCAAGACAACAAGGCAGGATATCTTGTATGACATTAATAGAGGCTGGAAAATCCAAGGTTGAAGCAAAGCAGAATGTGTTGTATAATAGTTAAGAGGATAGGAAGTCCAAAGTCAAGTGGGTAAATCTGGTGAGAGCCCTCTTGCTGGTGAGGACTCTCTGTGACATCCTGGGGTAGCAGAGGGCATCACATGGCAAGAGGGCTGAGGATGCTCTGCTTCCTTCTTTTATCTGCTCCTATCAGTGCCCTGAAGCCTAAACATAGCTGAGGTAGAGCCCTCAGGGAGTAGCTGGAATACACCCCATTACTCTTTACCAATGTTCTCTACCTCACTCTCCTGGGGGACTAAACTACCCACCACATTGAACTCAGGTGCCATAGTGTAACTTATTTGGGCCAATGATGTATGATGTGTGTCACTTCCAGGCAAAAGTTTTACAGCCAATTGTGCTTCATCATGTTCTTTCTCTTCTGTTAGGTCACCAGCAATGTTCCAGAAAATGACTGCTTTATTATTCTGGGTCTTGATATGAAGAAGGCAGTGATGTGGAATAAGACCCTTAGTCAACCCATCATGGAAGTGATTTGAGCAAGAAGTAAACCTTTGTTGCTTTAATCACTGTGTTTGGGAGTTATTTTTTATTGTGACATAATTTTTCCCAGCCTAATACAAAGCCCCTGAGCAATACCCTAAAGTGACTCCAATTTAAATATAAGTTGCCCAGTTGACCCCCCAGAACTCTCATGACACTCTCAACCACAATTATCTCTAGAGTTCTCAGGAAATATCACATGTGGCTCATCAAGAGGTCCTACAATGAGTTAGTTTTCCCCACCTCTCTGCCTCTTCTCTCCCAGACTCTCTCTACTGGTCTGACATTATCCCTTCTGTCTGAGGAATGCCACCACCAACCCCCCAGGTGACTTCTGCCAGACACTACCACTTCCCACCAGGCCCTGCACGTTAGCTGCTACTCAGGATTCTGAGACATGGGCATAATACAGTACCTTTCTATCTCTTTTTGTGTTAAATTCTATGAGAAGAATATGAAAGTGGTCCTGTTTATGTCTTTTGGAAATCTTAGATTGATCAGCTCTTTTGGTTGTTTCTTGTGACTCTCCACTCTACTTGCCCTCCTTGGGAATGGTCCAGGAGACAGAGATAAGAGGCGGGTAAAAGGCCCTTTTCAGATTTGCTCCATCACAGATGTGTCTATACCCAACTCATTAAGCCTGCCCATCACTTCCTTTAGGATGAGTTCTTCCTTAAGAGGCTCTTTATTTCTCCTGGAAATGGTATTCCAACAACCCTGATCCACTAGTAGAGAACTCCCACTGGTGAAAAAAACTTGGGCATAAGTTGAGAAGTACCTTATAGATCTTCATATGTGGTTGCTTAACCAAAGACCCCAGCTGCTGTGCTCTGATATCCATCATGATTTCAAGGCCATGGACAAAGACATGCTTTTCCTATGGGCTATCACCAGCCAACAACTCAGTTTCAGCAAGAATACTAAGGCAGGCCTATTCCTGGGAGACACAGGGCTCTTCTAACAAGCATCTTTGGTTCAGGAACACCCAAACAGCTGTGTTGAACTTTTCTTGGAATGCATGGCAATCTAGGACATTTCCACCAATCCTTCTTCCTCTCCTTTTTTTCATACAGGATCAGATTTGCTTTGCGGTCTGATGGCTCTTCCAGCTTTAGTCGGTGTCTTCTTTGTTTTCTTTCATACAGGTATTTCTTGACAAGTCATTATACTCTTAGTTCTGTCTTAGCATCTGCTTCTCAAAGGACCTTAGACTAACATACCCTGCTATACTACTAAATATTTAGGGACAAAAGTTGACTATCTTTCAGTCAGGAGAGGCATCACAATATCATGGAGTTGAAATTCCCCAACTGACGAAAAAATAAACCAACAATCATTAGTCTGGAAGAACAGAGGCTATAAATAAAATGCATTGCAACTGAATTAAGGCCTCTAGTAACAGAATACATGCAGATTAAAACAAAAATGAGATACCCTGTTCCCTCTCAAATTGGCAAAGATTAAAAAAAAAGTATGATTCCGGGTTCACACAGTTTCAGGGAAATAATATCTTCAAACATTGCTGTTGGAAGTATAAATTGATATAACTTTTCCAGAAGATAATTTGCCAATACTCATCAACTCTTTCTAAAGATATACAATTTAACTTTTAGAAATTATCTTAGGAAAATAATTGAGGGTGTGTGCAAAATTTAATCATAAGAATGTGTAGCTTAAAATGCAGCCATATGTATTTCACTTGTGAACTATCCATGTCCTTTGACCATTTTTTATTGTTCCTTTTCCAATTATAATATTCCCTCTCCCAACACTTCTTGTCAAGCTGGTTTTAAAGTTCTCTCTTTGAGACAGAGCCTACCATTTGACCACAGACACCTAGCTGCTACCTTTAAATGAAGGAAGCAGACTGGATGGGAACAGTGAAAAAATAGAGAGGCCCATCTAAAGGGCACAACATCCATGTAGCCCTGGTTGACTGTGGCCATGCAAGAATATGACTCAGTGTAAACAGAATCAAGACATGCAAATTTTAGATGAAATTAAAGATTTTTACATGCTGGAAACTAACTTTCTTAAAGAGAATATTAAAAAATACTCCCGCCGGGCTCGGTGGCTCAGTCTGTAATCCCAGCACTTTGGGAGGCCGAGGTGAGTGGATTGCCTGAGCCCACGGGTTCGAGACCAGCCCAGGCAACTTGGTGAGACCTCATCTCTCCAAAAAAACAAAACAAAAAACCAAAAAACACTCCCAAATAAAACACATTTACAGGTCATAAATTTATACCTATAGTCCAATACTGTCATTTTCATAATTGATCAGAAAAGATGTGGCAGCAATGCAAATGGATGTCTTGTATCATCTGGTGCAAGAAGCATAATTGACTATTGTGACCCCAGCTGCTGCCCTGCTGAATCCATCCCCAAGTTCACAGTATGACCACACTTCCCCGAGACTGTTCCCAGCCAGTGACTGAGCACAGTGAGGGCACTAATGAAGGTTCACTCCCTGGTAACAGGTCTCCTAAAACAGGTGACTGTGGCTCAAGGCCGAACAGACCTTTCTATGAACCGTACTGCAGTCTGAGACTCTTCCTACCCAATCATCCATCCTTCCTCCTCTCTTTCAGAAGTGTCTGGCCTGCATCATCCCCTGAAGGCTCTCATATCTTCTCCTGCTCCTTTCCTCTATTCCTCATAGTCATTTCCTACACTCAGTCAGTGCAAGCCTAACTCTATCTTGACATCTGCTTCTCAGAGAACTAACTAACCCAACCCATCAGACAAGCACTTGTCTCAAGTGGACTAGAATAAATTAAAACTTTTACTTTCTAAAATTCCTTTTTTAGCCAAGAATAGCTAATATTTCATTCTACCTGAAAGAATAGTAGTGTTGTTAACAAAAATAAGAGAATCCAGGAAAGAAATAGGTTAAGATTGGGAAAGAAAAGATCATGAATTCCTCCAGAGGTAATATAATTATAACTTTGTTTCATATATGTCTTAATGGTCTAGGCATAATAAACACTCACTATACAGTATTGATTGACTCCAAACAATGTCCTTTGCAACTGAAAACAGGCATTCATATAAAGAATTAAATGTCATTGTGGCAAGCCAAATGAAAAACTATCTTTATCTTTCTGAGTATTGGTTTAGAGAAGACCAACAGATGCAGAAATTGCATTTGACAAAATCCAACAGATCTTTCTGATTAAAAAAAAAAAAACTAGAAATGGAAATAGAAAGGAACTTCCTTACCCTGATAAAGGACATCTGTGAAAATCCTACTGCTAACAGCTAACATCATACTTAATGATAAAAGACTGAATTCCTTCCCCTAATGTTGGAAGCAAGACAAGGATGTCTACTCTCACTGTGTCTACTCAATATCGTACTGGGGGTTATAGCCAATGCAATAAAATAAGAAAAAAATACATGACATACTGTTTGAAAAAAAATAAGTAAAACTTCTTTTATTTATAGATAACAAGCTCATGTACATAGACTATCCTATAGAATTTACAAAAAAAGAAACTACTGGCATTAACAAATTAGTTTTTTGAAAAAAGAAAACAAATAAATGAGTTTAGCAAGGCAGCAGGATACCAGAACAACATACAAACCAGATACAAAACAACTGTATTTCTGTACATTAACCATAAACATTCAGAAATGAAATTTTAAAAAAATAACATTTACAAGTGCATCACAAGATACTTTGATTACAAAAGGTTACTTAGCTTTCAATCTGACAAAAGCCATGAAAGACCAGTACACTGAAAACTACAAAATATTACTGAGAGAAATTATTTACTTTAAAGATGTGGGATACAATTCAGGGTTAGGTATACAAATGTTTATTATGCAAGCATCCTTGTCGATGAGGTGTGCCCCCAAGAAATTTTAAAAGACCTAAATAAATGGAGATATATAATGTATTCATAGGACAGAACTTTTCCAGCTGGATCTATAGATTCTCTGCAATTCCTATCACAATCTCACCAGATTTTTTCTTAGAAATTGGCAAACCAATTCTGACATTTATATGGAAGTGAAAAAGCTCTAGAATAGTCAAAACAACTTTGAAAGAGATGAATAATCTGGGGAACTAATATCAGCTGATTTCAGTATTTATTATAAAGCTGTAATAAAGACAGTATGTCATTGGCATTAAGATTAGCAAATAGATTAATGAGACAGAAGAGAGGATCTAGAAACAGCCCTTCATGTGTATGAACACATGATTTTTTACAAAATTGCAAAGGTAAATTGCTAGAGAAAAATAGCCTTTCAGCAAAGAGCTCTGGAACAATTTGATATCCACATGCAAAAAAAAAAAAAGAACTTAGATCCATATTTCACACTATATAAAAAATTAACCCAAGATGAATCATAGACTTAACTGTAAAACTTAAAACTATAAAGCTTCAGAGAGAAACATAGGAGAAAATCTTTGTAACTTTGAGTTAGTCAAAAAATTTAAGTTACAACACAAATGCAGAATTTGTAAAAGAACAAATTGCTAAATTAAGCCTCACCAAAATTTAAAACTTCTGTCTTTGAAAAGACGTTGTTGAGAGAATGAAAAGTCATAAACTGAGATAAAATATTTGCAAAGTATATATCTGATAAAAGATTTGTATCCAGAAATACACCAACAGATAATTATAATACTTGAAATAATAATTGTTGATTTTTTTTAGGGGCAAACACTGTGGTAAATAATTTACATGCTCTTGGTATTTAATCCTTATGATGTTGTGAGTTAGAAAATATTTACCACACTTTACAAAAGGAAAAACTAATTTTCAGAAAAGGTGGCTTGAATTGTGTAATTTAGTCCTTCACAATAACTCGGGATATGCTAGGTTTTGCAATAACTGAAACCAACAAAACTCACAGGCATTAAACTCCAACAAAAGGTTGTTTCCCATTGACACATGATCAGCTGTTGATTCAAATAACTCTCCTGGTCCACTGTCCTCTACACAGAGACTCAGAAGTCCAGACATCATCTGGGACATAAAGCCTCAAAAGATTTAGCAGGTACAAAAGAGACAGCCAGAGGTTTTCACACCTGCAATTAAATGCTTTGGCTGGAAAATTACACACATCCCTTCCACTCACAATGCATTTCACTTCCACCCACAGTCCATTTATCAGAATTAGTCGCATGGACTCACCTAACTGCTAGGAGGGAAATACCATCCATCTGTGTGCCCTGAAAGAAAAGAGAGATGAACGTGGTACGCATTGGGCATCCCTATTATAAAAGGTAATATTTAAGTTATATTTTATGTTACAAGTTTAGGAAAATTGATAAAAATTGCTTTCTTCCCCAACTGAAATATTCTTCCTAGATGTACACAAAAGTTTTTATAATTTCTTTCTGGTGTTCTTAATTTATCATCTTAGATACCATTTTATAGCAAAGATCCTAGTTTCCAGGGTTTTAGAATATCCTAATGGTCTTCTTAATTTATGAGGTCTCAAGAAATTGCTAAAAAATTTAAGCCATGTCAAGTTTGGGAGAGAAAAGAGAGAACAGTGACATTAACAGTCACTATTAATGTATTTGGCTCTTGTAAAAATGTAAATTAGCTCACACACCTATCATCACCAGACTCATCTAGAGACAACTAGAAGTAAAATACAAGATTATAGGTTGAGTTACCCATTGAACATCTATAGATCTTCTTTGTATACAAATCAGCTAAGAGTTAAAGGTATTCTCATGCTTAAGTAAGTGAAGTAAATGGTTAAGCGAAGTGATTCAGTTTTCATTCTGAAGAATTTTTATTTCAAAATGGGAACACTATATAGAAAATTATATATACTGTCAAGCTTACTTAATCTTGGAAACATCTTGACATCTTGAGAAACCTCGTGTTTGGCACAATACAGTTCAGGAAACCTTGCCCTGGAAAGATTAAAATGAAATGTTAGTTCCCCTACACAGTCTCTTCCTAACACTAAATAAACACCATCATGGGCTAAGAACTGAAACCTCTAGCTGGTTTCATGAAGTTACATCTCCCATCCTACTACAGAGTCTTTTTCCTGGATTCCAAGCATTTCTTGCCCTCAGTTTCCAGCTGAGTAGCCAAGGCTGGATCACATCCGTTTCTACCTAGGCATCACTGAGTTGACTTGCTCCACTCCGTGGCCACATATATCATTCCTAAAGAGCTCTGAAGTATTCTAGACAATGCTTGCCTCTGGGCTGAACCACGGCCAAGCCAGTTGCAGTCTCCTCACAGGAAAGCTCTTAAATCTATTCCTGGATAAACACTTCAGGGTCACCTAACACTAGGCTGAAGGTTAAAAATAAAGTATGCCCGTGGACAAATGAACCATTTACAAGACTAATTAATAAATATATCCCAAACCTCAGATCTATGCTCCAGAGCCAACTTACAACTCAGATATCCTATCAGCCTTCTTAACCAGCTGATCATATGTTTCCAGTGGCAACAGCCTGTCAAGCCTGGAGCAGAGCTGACAAGAGGTGTTATCAGTGAAGTTATTTCTGCAGAGAGTGTCTCCATCCATCAGATGAGTTGGACTTATCAGAATCTGAAACTTCTGATAAGAACTTACAACCTCCATTAGCTGCCATCCACCAACCTAACACCACTTGTTCTCAAACCACCATTGATAAACAAATAAATTTGTTAGACATAATATTTTTAAATGTGAATATAAATTTTCTAGAGAAATCTCACTGTCAAAGAACATGATTATTAAGGACCCATAATTTTCCCAGAGTAGAAACGAAACTCAGATTTCTTAAGTTCACAATGAAAAGCAGAAATACCATATTTGAGTCATAATCTTGTCTAAAGTGGCTACATGTCTGAAGACTTTCCATATGGAATAGTGTCTCTTTCACTAACTTGGGAAACTGACAACCCTCTGTATATTCATCTTTCAGTCTATGAAGCAGAGAGCATCACAAGCATTCCAACAACCTTAAGGTTCTACATGGAAGAATCATACACATGTCTCACAAGTTTATATGTGATTCCCCAGGTCCCAGGAGTTGTCCCAAACACAAAATTTTTGATCTGTTTGGAAGCTTTACTAATGAGGGGGGACAGTGAAAGTTAAAATGGAAGAAAGTTACATAACAATTTTTGTTTGTTCCCAACTCCTATCTTAACCAGAAAAATAAAATATTTAATTACTAATCTGACACACAAACTAAGACATGTGGCTTTGCAAAGACAGCTAGTGCACATAAAGCCTCAGTTCTTAATGAAGCAGCATTTAGCACAGGGCGCCACAGTAGGATTAAAGGCCCAAAGACTCTTACTTTCTGGCTGGTGTCTGAGTTGCAGAAAATAACATCTATGTCTCTGAACACAAAAAAAAAGTTAGAAAAAAAAAGCCACCATTATAAGAGGGCTGAACAGATATCTTACGCAGGTACCTGCCTCTGGCTCTGAATGTAATATGTATCCCAGAAGTGTAGATAACTCCACAGTACTGTTCAGGCCCTCTCTCCCATCACAAATGATTATTATTATCCTCTACTACCCACTACCCCCAATCCTGCCCTCTGCACTCACACTCACATGCTCACACTCATACTCACACCTTCTATTCCAACAGACCCAAGCAGGGCGGTCGTTAGACCAAACAACATTCGAGATGGCTTCAAAATAAAGTTTAATATTTTTTCCTTGGAGTCCCTTGACATGGCTATAAAAAATATCTTATATAGATGTAGAAATGCCTTGAGAGAGCAGAACCTTCATATTTGGGTGATGATAGGTACAGTATTAAATTTTAAAAACAATAATCCAGATGGTTCAGCTAATAGCGTCACAGCAGTAAGTCTATATTATACCAGGGGGACAGACATCACTAAGAGAGAAGTACAATGCCTCAGGATTAAGCAAGTCTCTAGCAGTTTTGTTCTACTAGGAAAACCTCGATGGAGTTAAATGTTCTTAACTTCATAAATTACTTGACAAGTGAGGATGAAGGGAGAGAGAGTTGAGGAAGAGAGAGAGAGAGAATTTGGTCACAGAAAGGGTTGGAAAGATAGTTGAAGACAGTTGCACTAAGTCCATTTTTCTACCTACCAACGAAGCACTGCCATGACCCATATTTTCAACAATGCCAGAAAATTTGCAAATATTATGGAGAATTACAAAAGGATGCTCCATCTGTCACACTCTCTATCACGGTGGAAATTGAAAAACTGATGTGATGTTATAAGTCTTCACTTGATTTTTAATTGCGGTATATTCATAACATGAAGTTTTTTCCTAAGCAGTATAGGTGAGGTTTGATTCTCAAAAAGAAAACAGGAACTAGTAGTTAAGTCTCTCTTGCCACGTAGGTGTGAATTAGTAGTGACACATGTATTTGCATGCTTGCCTCACACCACACTTGACATTATTTTTTCTACCCTCATTTCTTAAGCCCTGATCCTAATTGCTTTCTCTAACATTGTGTTTTATATTTATTTTTGTTGGTCACATTTTAATTAATTTTTAAAGATTTAAGCCATATGGCTCATATTTATTTGCAGCTTAAAACATATTACCGACTTCCTTCTGGTTAGCCTTTTGTTATATTCCAGAAGCATGCAGTAAATGTCCATTCATGACATCACATATAAAATCAACAGCCAGAGGAAGTTGAACTACAATAGCAGTTCTCAAAGTGTAGCCGCAGACCAAAAGCCTCAGCATCACCAGAAGATTTACTACCAATGCAAACTCTCAGGTCCCACTCTAGACCTACTACTATAGTTTTCTGTCACTGCATAACAGACTGCCTCAAAACAAAATACATGTGCTATCTCACAGCTGCCCTCACAGGAGCCAGGGCACAGGTTTCTGGGTTCTTCACTCAGAGCTTCCTCAGGTTGAAATCAAGGTGTTGTCTGCAACACCTAGGTCTGCAACCCTACCTGAGGTTTGGAGTCCTCTTCCAAGTTCACTGGTTATGGGAAAATTTTAATTCCTTTTGGTTGTAGGACTGTGGTCCTCAATTTCTCACTGGTTGCCAGCCAAGGATTATTCTCAGATCCTAGAGGCTGCCTGCCATTCTCTGCCACATGGTCTTCTTCACAACATGGCAATCTGCTTCTCCAAGGCCAGCAGGAAATTTTTCTTGCTTCAAATTTTTCCAATCTGCTAAGATAAAGCCATAGATAAAGATATGTAATGTAACTTAACATAACATAACATTAGGATCTCATCTCCTTTGTCATATAACATAAACTAGTCTAGAAAATGACATCTTATCACATTCCTAGGCCCCAGCCACTCTCAAGGAAAGGGGATTACAGAGTGTGTACACCAGAAGGTGGGAAGCTTGGAGACTATCTCAGAATTCTACCAGCCACGCCTATTGAAACAGAATAACCAAACTGAGATCCCAGATAATTTCCTCATGCCTCCCAAGGGCTTCACCATAGATTGAGAAATTGAAGGAGATGGAATCACTTAAAGATTTCGTCAAATGAATGTTACTTAGTACCTCAAAAGAAAATTATCCTCCGCGCGTGTGCACGAGTGTGCACTCACACACACACATACACACACACACACACACACAAACCTTCAGCTACCTTGAGCTTTACGGGTACATTCTGCTCTACGTGAGAAATAGACTTCCCACCCTGGCAACTGAAAGACCAGATCAATCAAGGGGTTAATTATACAGATCATTTTCCTGGCTCCCACGGGCATAAAGGTTATAGATGGCTGCATATTTATGCAGCCGCTGTTAAAAATTCAACTGCAGCATTTATTTCAATGAACTCCTTGGACTACATGTTCAACAGATGCACTGAGGGACTACATAAAACATTATCTCTATTAGTTCAAATTTTCTCACTCCTTAAAAGCTTCTGGTGACTGAAGGAAAAATGCATCTGTAATATGTCCCCTGCCATTACAAATACATTCATTAAAATACAAACAGCTTGACAATACTAAGTGAGCATTAAGCACGTGCTTGAACATGCACGCCTGCACCCACGCACGCATGCATACACACACACACAGAGGAGCTTGAAGTGACAATTTTTTAACTCATTATATTTACGACTTACAGTTATTAACAGATCCAGAGAACATATACTATCAAAAACTATCAGACTCTCAAAATACTGCTTTAATTGTAATGATCCCTTTAATATCTCAGATGTTTTTCAAGTACTTTTAATCCTATATACACAGTGCTGCCTGTGCTGATCAGTGAAAACAGTGGCTGCTTCTACTCTATCGGATTCTGAGTGGACAGAAGGGAGGTGCAGGTTGCTGGGGGTCCTTGGTATGACCCTGCCCAATTTCTGTACTTCTCTCTCTTGTCTTACAGAGGACCTTGAAACAAGGAAGGAACAAAATGGGATCTGAAGGGATAAATCATTTCATTGTAAGCTCACAACCCAACGTGCCAAATCTCCTCCCAGATAGAAGGGGTTTTTGTAGTGCAATGGCAAATCATATGGGTTGATGCCACCTCTTTCTCGATATCTATGCAGGGAGAAGTCCCCAAAAGGATCAAAGCCTTTGTCAGAGTTTACTGACAAACAAGAAAGTTGTCTTTGAAAGGAGAATAAAAGCCATTGCTTTTAACACTGTCTGCAGTGGCTTTGAGATCACATAACATCTGGATCGCATCACATTTTCCGGAGTGCCTATGCTACCATGCCCTGGTTATTCAACCACACAGATCAAGAAGGCAGCTGATCATAACCACCTCGAGATAACATTCACAGAGCGCTTTTCCTGCCCTGCTGCCCTAGTGTGATGGTGTCTCTTTGTAACCACCAAATAATAAGTTGCCTCCATGGGAACCATTATGCAAGACTGTGAAAAGACTAGCTGCTAAAATATTAACCTGACAGACCAAAGCCGCCATGAGAGAAGCAGCTTTGCCTATTGTCAGGGTAGTTAGGAGAGGATCCCTCTATAGGTGCAGATCCCTCTGTAGGTGCAGATCCCCCTAGCATTGAGGATGACTGTTTGTCTTGGAAAATTTATCCTGAGAGAATGCCGTGGAGCTCATCTCTTTAAACCTGGAGAGCCCCTGGCACTCCTTGTTAGAGAAACAGTGACCCTATTGTGGAGAGCAGAACGATTAAACAATACCAGCCCAGGTGAGTTGGTGAATGGGAGGCCTCCCTGTCCTACTAAAAGGACTGGATCTGAGGACGGGGAAGGATGGGCTTGTCACTAAGGGGGAGGTGCCCCTCTTTCCTGGCAGTGACTAGGGTAAGGGGCACACCTCCCTAGCATTACATTCATTTTGTGGATGAGAAACTGACACCCAAAGAGTCTGTGCCACAGCACATCAGTGGTGATTTCAAGACTCACATTTTGGTCTCCTAATATAGTAAGTCCCCTACCTACGAACCTTCAAGTCACAAACTTTCAAACAACACACATACACATGTCCAATCACGTAAGTTGTTGGCGTACATTGTCACATGCATGCATCCTCTACAAGTGGTTGCCCTTTTGTGTACTTTACTGCACAGCAATGTCTAGAGTCAGGTAGTATAGTACTGTAATATTTGTGTGAAAAGTATTATAAACCTATTATACAGTACCATACTATATATAGCCTATTGTGTTAATTGGGTACCTGGGCTAACTTTGTTGGACTTACAAACAAATTGGACTTACGAACATACCCTCGGAAGGGAACCCATTCATACATAGGGGACTTACTGTATTGTGTCTATTTTTCTATGTGATTTTCCCATCTTAAAACTATCTCCTATTTCAATCTAAATGAGCACATCTTTATAGAATCCTTTTAAGGCCTTGAATGAATGTTAACCTAGAAATACAAAGTAATGTATGTTTTCCTGTGCGACCACTGGCTATCTGTGGGAAGAGAAGATTATCTTCATCATATTTCTAGCCTTAGAATCAACTCCTGAAAAAAGCTAATAATATCCCTTCTTTGGTCATACTGCTGTTACAGTCTGAATGAATTTCACTTAGCAGGAAAACGTCTTAAATAAAGGATTTGCAAGAGAATGTTGAATACATGGAACAAACACACAAGAACTAGGAGGAAAAGTTCCTCCCTCCTGGCCAAGAAATGACCTGATCTCCAGGTTATGTCAAGCAAAATGGTGAGAACTAAGCCAGAGACACAGGGAGAGTTAGCCCTCCCAGCACTGTCTTCTCTCCCTTGACTCATAGAGGACCTTGAAACAGGGAGGGATGAAATGGGGACAGAGAGATAAATCACTTTATTCTAAACCCACAACCCAATTCCTGGTGCTACTGCATTTGGGGTTCACCATCAGCCTCCCTCCGACAGCAGGAAAATACCGTAAACAGGGAATGGCCCTGACATCTTACACTATGTGGATGCCTGGGTCAGATCAGGTGAGATTAGATAATAGATTGCTGAAACAGGATAGGTTATTTGGCTCAAATGTTGTATCAGAAAAGCCCTTGGTGACATCCACTGCTTTGCTATGAGAGTGCCCATACCACTTTGCAAGAGATTAGTGTAAGTCAAGCATTTGGCAAGATACTTAACTATTGGCCCACTTTTTTAGTAGACTTGACTTTCAGAAAAGAAAGATTTGATGGTGGAAATTTTGGACACTTTTTAGGACATCTTTCCTCTCCAAACCTGCTCCAAAAGTCACTTTCCACAGACCCTGCCTCCCAATGTTCCAGTGACTCTGCCCAAGGAGGCAGCCTCCAGCATGCTTGGCTACCTGATGGAATCTTTGTTATTCTTCAACTTGGTAGCCTCTGTTTCTCAGGCTCCTGGGGTTTACAGTTTCTTGTAGCAAGGCTTTTTCACCTCACTTCACTTTCTGCTCTTTCTCCCTCTATCCCCTTAGAAGGCCAGTGGAAGGATTTTATTTTCGTTGTTAAATCTATGGGTCTCCATTTTGAGATTTTATTCTCCCAGTAACAGCCCTAGAGAAAAACACTTATGAGCACATTGGAGGCTTCTAGGAAGGGGAAGCTGCATTAAACAACAAAACCCAAGCTGGTGGGAATGATTCTGCACCTTTACTCCTGAAGGAAGGAATTTCAAGAATGTTTTCTTCTTTTGCTACCCTTATCCAATCTACATTCCTGGGTACCTACAATAGGAAAAGCGAGACTGAATGCATTCCAAAAGCAATTCATGTGAGGTTTGTTTTCCTTTTTCTTTAGAAAATCCATGATTTTTTCCTTTTTGGGGGGGATCCCCAGTAAAATTACTGTGTGATCCATACCTTTAGGGAGTGCCAGCTTTCCAGGAGAGGGACTTAAGGCAAACTGACAGGGACAATCTTTAACATCAATAACAGGGCATAGTAAAGGCAATGCATGTTCTTAGTTCCTTTAACACAGACATTAAATAAAGAACATCGAAAGAGCATCACCCTTTCCTGGTCCACAGGTAAGAGCACCAAATACTATAATCTGTTTCCAACTTTAGTCCTTTAGCACCACCTGGTGCTAACTATTCTAATCACTCCTTTATCTGAAAAATAAAAAATAACTTCAGATGTTTCTTTTTGAAAGTCATAACTACAAAAATATTTGATTAATACAGTGCCAAGTTCACATATATGGGTAGACTAAAGAATAATATTAGCATTGTCATTCATATGCTGACTCACAGGCCCTCGGTACACAGAAAACACTAGAGAAATGACAAGGTTGTTGTTACCAAAAGATTTCAGAAAATAATTTAGGAAAATTTGTTGAGTCTAAAGTATAGTAGTTTTTCTCAAAATATCAATAAATTGCTTTTTGAGGCACAAATAATAGTTACTTTAGAATCCAATAAATATAGTGTTTGTCATTAAAGCAATGTTACCTCAAGTAATTAAAATACTTGAGGAAAGGCAAGCTCTCCCAGCTTGAGTTTTATCCATAACTCAGGGTTAACTAAAATGTCAAGTTTTTTTCTTTGCATATTGAAGAATATTCCTATAAATTAGTAATGTCAGTGTCCACCTCCCTGAGAAAACACACACAAAATATATAACTTTTGATTGTTTCAGAATTATCTAGGTGCCTTAAAGTCATGATTCTGAAAATAAAAGGATACAGTCTGATGGCCTACACCTATTCAGAACTCAAGATGTATGTGTTTTACCAGTATACTTTTTTCCTAAAATTGAGTGCAACAATACATTTCTATTGATTAAAGTCAAACTATCCTATACAATAATGCATTTTATAAACAAATACATATTTGTAAATTCTCATACATAACTAGTCTCAAAACCCAAGGCCTGTAAGAAATTGTTGAAAGCTCTGAGCTAACCAATGGTAAAAATAGGAAAAATCTGAAAAACAGACTCTTCATTGGTGCTTTGTTCTAAATGGAGCAGGAAAACTAGGAGGAAATTGGTTAAACAAATATGATTGTAATCAAAATAACTTTTGGGGCACTTACTATTTGCCCACCATTGTTCTTAATGTTTTATATGCATCACTTCATTTAATCTTCACAATCTCGTGAGGCTGTTACAGCACCTGATTCTTTGTTGCAAGTTAGTTTACACACAAATAGTAAATAGGGGAGTGATGTTTGTAACACATCTTGCTGGTTCATACTTGATTATTTACATCACAATAATGTTTGTTTGTTGGGGTTTTTGTTGTTGTTGTTGTTGTTGTTGTTGTTGTTTTCAGTCGGAGTCTAACTCAGTCACCCAGGCTGGAGTGCAGTAGCACACTCGGCCACCACAGCCTCAAACTGCTGGACTCAGGTGATCCTTCCTCCCCAGCCTTTCAAGTAGCTGGGGATTTATTGTAGAGATGAGATCGCGCCATGTTGCTCAGGCTGGTCTTGAACCCCTGAGCTCAAGCAATCCTCTTGTCTCCGCCTCCCAAAGTGCTGGGATTACAAGCTTGAGCCACTGTGCCCGGGCCACATTAATGTTTTGAAATGATCGGAGGGCAAGCTTTTTTTAAAGTGAAAGAGGAGGATTAGTAAAAAATGAAGACCTTAAGAAAACTGTATCAAAGTACTTTTCTTTAGTGCAAATGAAGGCTGATTTAGAGACTTCAAGAAATCACTGGGTTTTCTGCTATGTTAATCCATTTGGCAAAGCTATGAGCACTGATGAAAAAAGCTGTGAAAAATATATCTTCCTTGTTAAAGTAGATTAGTGCAGATTAGAAGTAAAGTCACCCAGCACCTAAAACTTGAAGGAGGAAGCACAAACACCAGGGCATAAGGCTCCAAAGGATTGCTTGCCTGTGGTTCTGGGTGCCAGTCCCTGGGCAGAACCATGTGCATACTCTCACTGGGTTGTTACTGTTTTGTCTTGTTTTGAATACAGAGTTCCATAGATTTGTATGGTTTACCCAATTATTTTCCCCATCAGTCCTGTTATTTTTAGTGCATGATTATGCGGAACTTCAGGAATGCATAGATGGTATGTGATGATATAACAGAAACATATATCATCATCCCCACTTCACAGCTAAGAAAACTGAGGTACCAAGAATTCAATAATCTTTCAAGATCACACAGCAATTCATTTTGATGAGGCCAAAAGGTAAATCACTTTGGCTACAGAATCTGCCTTCTGATGGACAACTTTGCAGTGACTAAATATGACATTTTAAATGGATATTAGCATAGGTGGTAGTTTTTAGATATGTTCATAAACTCTTTGAAACACCTTCCTTCAAAAGGAAGATCTGCTTCATAACGCTGGTTTTGGTGTTGACTTCCTGGTTATGATCCCAAATGCACAGGAAGTAAAAACAAAAATAAAACAAGTGGGACTAAGTCAAACTGAAAAGCTTCTGCCCAGCAAAGAAAACATGTGAAAAGACAAATCACAGAATGGGAGAAAATATTTGCAAATCATATATCTGATAAAGTACACACATATGAAATATAAAAGGAACTCCTACAACTCAATAACAAAGAACAAAAAACTCAGTTTAAAGCTGAGCAAAAAGGCCAAGCTCAGTGGCTCATGCCTGTAATCCCAGCACTTTGGGAGGCAGAGGTGAGAGGATTGCCTGAGTCCAGGGGTTCAAGATCAGCCTGTGCAACTTGGCGAGACCTCGTGTCTACAATAAATCAAAAAGTAGCTGAACATGGTGACGCATGCCTGTAGTTCCAGCTACTTGGAAGGCTGAGGTAGAAGGATCGCCTGAGCCCAGCAGGTCGATGCTGGGGTGACCATGAGCATGTGTGCCACTGCACTCCAGCCTGGGTGATAGAGTGAGACTCCAACTCAAAAAAAAAAAGACAATCTTTTTATTTAAATTATATCATGGCCAGGCATGGTGGCTCACACCTGTAATCTCAGCACTTTGGGAGGCCAAGATGAGAGGATTGCCTGAGCTCATGGATTCAAGACCAGCCCGGGCAACTTGACGAGTCCTCATCTGTACAATAAATCAAAAATTAGCTGGGCATGGTCGTGCTTACCTGTAGTTCCAGTTACTTAGAAAGCTGAGGCAGAAGGATCGCCTGAACCCAGCAGGTCAAGGCTGCGGTGGCCATGAGCATGTCACTGCACTCCAGCCTGGGCAACAGAGTGAGACTCCAACTCAAAAAAAAAAGAGAGAGAGAGGCAAAGGACTTAAATAGACATTTCTACAAAGAATACAAATGGCCAATAGGTATATGAAAAGATGCCCAACATCACTAATCATCAGAAAAATGCAGATCAAAACCACAATGATCTCTCATTACAACAGGTATATTATATATAATAGATAGCATCTCATACCTATTAAGATAGCCTTTTTTTAAAAGATACCCAGAAAATAGCAAGTATTGGTGAGGATATGTAGACATTGGAACCCCATACACTGTTGGTGGGAATGAAAAATGATGTAGCTGCTATGGAAAAAAATGAAAATAGAAATACTGTGTGTTCCAGCAATCCCTCTGCTGCATATTCATCCAAAAGAATTAGGGCTAGGCACGGTGGCTCACACCTGTAATCCCAGCACTTTGAGAGGCTGAGGCAGGAGGATCACTTGAGTCCAGAAGTTCAAGACCAGCCTGGACAACATAGTGAGACCCTGCCTCCACAAAAAAGAAAAGAAAAGAAAGATAGAAAAAATAAACAAAATTGAAAACAGGATCTTGAAGAGACATTTTCACGCTCATGTTTACTGCAGCATTATTCACAATAGTCAAGAGGTAGAAACAACCCAAATGTCCACTGATGAATGAATAAGCAAAATGTGGTATATACATACAATGGAGTATTATTCGACCTTATAAAATAAGGAAATCCTGTCATATGCTACTTGACATGAATGAACTTTGAGGACATCATGCTAAGTGAAATATGCCAGTCACAGAAGAACACACACTGTATGTCTTCACTTAAACGAGCTATCCAAAGCAGTCTAGCTCAACAAAGAGAAAGTAGAGTGGGAACTACCAGGAGCTGTGGGGAGGGGAAAATGTGGAGCTTCTGTTCAATGGATATAGAGTTTCAGTCATGCAAGATGAAAAAGTCTAGATATCTGCTGTAAAACAATATGCAAATTGTTAACAATACAGTCCATAAACATAAAAATGTGTTAATAGAGCAGATTTCAAATTATGGCTTCTTTACTACAATTTAAAAAAATAGAGCTGATCTTCACTACTCCCTTGAGTGTGGGCTGAACCTAATAACTCATTCTAACAATAGAATGTGGAGAAAGACTGTAATACAGCTACATAGAAGTGTGCTTTGGACAACATCAAAATTAGAAACTTGTTGTGTACAATACCATCAAGAAAATGAAAGTCAAAACACAGAATGGGATAAAAATCTGCAAATCATAGATGTGAAAACTTATTCTAGAATATATAAAGAACACATAAATCAATAATAAAAAAGACAACCAGAGGAGAGCCAAGATGGCTGACTGAAGACATCACTTCATTGCAACTCCCTGCAAAGACCTCCATATGGAAGAGCAGGCCTAGGTTTTGAGGGCAAACCTGAAAACCCAAGCTGAGAACTATCAGACAGTCACCTGGGGATGCACAGGACGCACAGTTCTAAGACCCGGATACTCCTAGAATCCTCTGAAAAGAGAACAAGCGAATGTTTTTGAAGACAGAAGGGGCGAGTGAAGACAACAACTTTTCTTCCTAGCAGTCTCAGCCTGGGGACTCCCCCCACACCCCTCCTACACCAGCCAGGTGCTGAGAACTGCCCTAAATACATACAGAGTCACTGACAGGTGCTATGTGGAGCCCCAGGAAATCCCAGTTTCCAGGAAACCCCGGTGTCCTGGCTGCCAAGCCCCCACCCACAGAGAGGCTCAATGGTAAACACCCTGCAGGGCTGGTCTGTGCCTCGCGGGTACTCATCTCTCCCTCCCTCCGAAGCACCCAGCAGGGGAAACATGACCATTTTAGGGAAATTTCTCTGGCACCATCAGCCATTGCAGCCCTAGGTTAGGGTTGCAGATGTGGCTTGCACTCAGGGGGCCGCCATGGTTGCCATAATCCCTCCAACTGAGCAGGGTGGTATCTAAGTGGCAGGACGCCTCTGCACAGCACAGGGGTGGCGTTGCCCTGCCCACCTGCAGACAGGATGAAATAACAACCTTCCACTGCATCCCCAAGCAAAAGTCCTCCCCACACAGGAGGAGGCCAATTCACACCCCCAAGAGTACCTGAGCCAGAGTAGAGCTGCAGGGCCCTGCCTGGCCATCTGCTGGTTTTGCTGAGACTAGCAATCTAGGGAGAACACTGGAGCTCCAGCCAGGACCCCAGTTGTCTGCCCAGAGAGAGGGGAAAGACTCTGAAATAAAGGAAAAATCTTGTCCCATTTCTGCCAGACTGCACCAGTGAGGCGGTTTCAGATGATTTCCCGCCAGATCACCACACCTCCTGCCACTGCTGCCCTCCCCCCCTGCAGGCCAGAGGAGAGAGGACAGACAAAAAGAATCCCACAAATGGCCACCCCAACCATAGCATTTCTATCTAATTAAAAAACAACAAAACAAAAAATAAAAAGAGAAGAGTCTGCCCTCACAAATGAGGAAGAACCAGTATAAAAATATCAGCAATCCCTAAAGCCTTAATGAGTCAACACCCACAAAAGAACTTCCCAGATCCCAAGCAATGAAACCCATCCAGAGCGACCTTCCTGGATGACAGACACAGAATTCAGATTACGGTTGGCAAAAACACTCAACAAGATCTATGAGAAAGTGGACATACAAATCATAAACAGGCCACAAAAATAGTGTAGGAAGTGAAAGCTGAACTGGTCATAATAAGAAAGGACCAATCTGAACTTCTTGAAATGAAGAGCTACTACCTGGAACTTCAAAACAATAGCAAGCCTCAACAGTAGAATCTACAGAGCAAAGGAAAGATTCGCAGAGCTTGAGGATAGAACTATTGAACTAACCCAGTCCAACAACAACAAAAAAAAAGGCTTTAGGGATTGCTGATATTTTTATACTGGTTCTTCCTCATTTGTGAGGGCAGACTCTTCTCTTTTTATTTTTTGTTTTGTTGTTTTTTAATTAGATAGAAATGCTATGGTTGGGGTGGCCAT
>CAUYQG010255534.1:0-16979 GCA_963574415.1 Tarsius wallacei
TAAAATGGCATGCTGTATTATATCCAAATTCCTCTATTCCAGTGAATTGCCTCATCCTACCTAACCAAGCTTACCTCACAATCACCTGAACCTGATTTGCTATTTTAATTCTGGTAACCATCCTCATAGATACCAGAATACCCACTTGTCTTTTGTAGAGGGCCAAGCTAGTCCAAAGAGAACTAAAAAAAATTTGCAGCATCAGAAAATTTCTAGAGTTGTCAATATTTATAATCCTTTAAATACGAAGTTGCACTGTAATATTCAGATTAGGGTGCTTAAAGCAGAAACTTTGAAAACTTCCATGCCAAGAATGACTTTTCTCATTTCCTCTTCAAATGCCATCAGAGTTCAAGTCCTGGCTCCAGCACTTAATAGCCCTGTGCTCTTTGCACCTCAATTCCCTCAGTTCCTGTTGCTCAGGAATAATACTGAGTGCATGAAGAAGACTTGGCACACAAGCACTATTATGAATTGGCAATCAGTATCAGCATCAGTATTATTGTCACTAAAAGACCTAGCTCATGTCCTAGTCCTATTTTCTTCATGCGGCCTTCTCATTTTCTAAACTCAAACTATATACACAGTGAATCCCATATAATTTGGCTAATTAGCCACTGGAAAAGTCCCTTTGACTCTTGTTTCTCCCTCTTTTTCCCCTAACAGTAAAGGAAATCATTAGTTTTTCTACTTAGAGTGAACAAACGAAGACAGGAATCATTCTGTACATATTCTGCTCTCTATATAAGTCTGAAAGCTTCCTTCAGATCTGTCTGTCCATGGAAAACCTAAGACGAACCCTCCAAGTCTTCCTCCTACCAATCAGAACTAATTATGCACCAGTATAGTAATGCCACTATCTCTGGACTGTAGGAATTTCAGTCCTCCCATTCCTCATTCACTATTTTTAAAAACATGTCTGTTAAACATGCAGTAGATTCTAGTGACTGTGCCAGGCACTAGGGATGCTGCTGTGGATATGACATATATAACTGCTATCCTTGTGGAGCTTACAATCTAGCAGAAAAGAGATACTATACAAGAACATTGTGTATTATCTTTTATAAAAGAAAGTGCTGCAATGTTCAACATGACCCTGAAAGAGTCCCACAATCTAGTCTCAGGAGCCAGGCAGGATTTCCTGGAGAACTATTAAAGTTCAGATTTAAGGGAAAATAGGGCTTTAATCTAAGCCTGAGTGACTGAGGAAACATGTGACTAGCTGAGAAACACTGTGTTCTCTTTGAAGGGAGGTACCATGTCATGCCTTTCCTGGCACATGATAGGTACTCAGAAAATTTTGTCAGATTAAATGAACAACATCCAAAAAAGCTAGCACTTCTTCTTATGTTTATTAGGGTCATGCATATTCAGAGAAGTGCTTTCTCTGCTATTTACAAGATGTCTCAGTGTACAGGCTATAACAGAAAATGGGGTAGCTGTTTATTCATAACCTAGAAGTATGAGCATGTTGCCTTTGAACATATTACAGCAACAGCTACTATATTCAATTCCTACTTTAAAAAAATCAAGTTGGATTTCAAAGTGGATTACATAAAGAGATTATTTCTCAGAAGAATGAAAACTTATCAAGCACAGCTGAGTGCCACACTGCCCTCAGCATTAGAACACTATATAGGTTAACTGCACACTGAGGTCTATATAAAAAACTAACAAGAAGAGCAGCTCATTTTCTGACTCAGTCTAGGTTTTTTGTTTGTTTGTTTTTGAGGGATTTGTTTGGTAAGATTCCCAACTTTTGACCAATTGTAAGCTAAGAATCTATCAGCAGATATTTGGGGTTTTGACTCCTATAGGTTCCCAAGCTGGGCCTGTTGACCATCTATTAGGATTGCTACAGTGGCTACTTCTCAACACTGGGTGACTAGGGGGAGCACACACTTTCCAAAAGGCCTATAAATTCTAAGATTCTTCTGCAAATTTACAAACAAAATAGAGATCAATTTTACTTTCCACAAACCATTCAAGTTACTAAAAGCAATAAGGAGTTAATCAACGTTCTGATAAACATATGTGCTACTGTTATAATAATTTTTAACATTCAAAATAGTATTGGGCTATATTATACATTGAGCCTTCCTAATCCAAAAATCCAATATGAAATGCTCTAAAATCCAAAGTTTTCTGAGTGCAAACATGACTATTATGCTTTCTGATGATCCAATGTAAAAAACTTAGTTTTATATACAAAATTATTAAAAATACTGTATAAGCCAGACATGTTGGCTCAGCCTGCAATCCCAGCACTTTGGGAGGACGAGGCTAGAGGAGTGCAAGAGTCCAGGGGTTTGAGACCAGTCTGGGCAACTTGGTGAGACCTTGTTTCTACAATAAATCACAAAAACTAGCCAGACATGGTGGCATGCATCGTAGTTCTAGCTACTTGAAAGGCTGATGTGGAAGGATTGCCTAAGTCCAGCAGGTCAAGGCTGCAGTGGCTGTGAGTGTGCCACTGCACTCCAGCCTGGGTCACAAGAGTGAGACTCCAACTCAAAAAAACAAAAAAACAAAAAAAGCTGTATAAGCTTACCTTCAGGCTGTATGTATGAAGTGTATATAAAACAGAAGTAAGTTTCAAGTTTCATGTTTAGACTTGGATCCTATCCTCAAGATACCTCATTATGTATATGAAAATATTCCACAATTCAAAATTTGAAACACTTCTGTTCATATTTTGCATAAGGGATACTCAATCTGTATTGCAAACTCAATCTACTGGACAAAGACACAAACTTATAATCTATAATAATGTACATATACCTCTCTAGGTATCTTCCAATGGATAATAAAAATTTGTTTATGAGCACACAGAAGATATTCAACAGATATTTGTAAAGCATCCCTGGTTAAAGCATTCATTCATTCATTCATTTAGAGTTTCACTCTGTTGCCCAGATTCACCACAAAATCCAGCTAATGTTTTGATTTATGGCAGAGACAAGGTCTTTCCAAGTTGCCCAGGGTGGTCTCAAACCCCTAGGCTCAGGCAATCCTCTAACTTCTGCTACCCAAAGGGCTGGGATTACCGCACCTAGTCAGCGTCATGCTTTTTAAAAACATATACACATGCAACTGTCTGAGTTTATGCAATTTCGAGACATGTATATGCACAACTTTCAAGTACTTAAGATGATGTAATTTTTAAAAGCACAAGTAAAAAAAAAACCTTCTAAAAGTTAGCCTTCATTTGCATATGAAGATCTAGGATGTATTAGGTTTACTCTTAATAAGGTTCAGAAAATTTTACAACTTATTTGTGAAATCTTCATAATGGCTTTTAATTTTAATACTAAAATTGCATTAACTGAAACACAATGACAGCAGGATTTTGGTGTCCTGGGTAGTATTTCCAAATATGAAATGGCAGTTAAGAGGGAAAATTCATATAAAAAATGAACTATCTTTCTATGATCATTCACAACACTAGTCTCTCTGAATAGTATATTCCTTAGAGTTATTTGATATCCCAAGCAACACTTTGTCATCAATATCAGTGTTACTTGACCATGAATATCATCCTACCATGTGTGTCATGTATTTAATAACATCTACAACTTGAATGATCCAAGATAACAAACATTACTACAAACTAATACATCACTGATCAATTAGCTATTAAAGGATTAAGTGTTCAGAAAAAAATGGCAATATAAAAAAATGGCAATATGTTTGATTTTCCAGAAGCATGTGTCTTAGCATGAATCCTGGCTCACCCAACATTTTTACTTTATTGCCAATATTATTTCTACTAATCTATGTGCTTTTTTAAAAGCTAGAGATCTAGCACATGTACTGCAAGTCAAGAGCTCAGGCTCTGAAGCTTGAAAGGCCTAGACTGAATTCCATCTACCTCTTTTACAGATTACCCTGTAAGTCTCAGATTCTTCCTCTATAAACTGGAAATATAGTGTCTACCCCACAGGATTGTAGTGTGGACTCAGTGAAATGATTCAAGTAAAGTGTTAATACTTAACATAATCCTTAGAACAAGTACTAGTCAAATGCAGAGTTTTAATTGGTAAGGCTAGCCACAAAAACACCATAAACAGAAGGCAAGGGTGAAAGGAAACATCAAGAGAAGAAATGCAGACAGGAAAAAAGAAAGAGAGAAGGTATTAGCAGTGGCAGCAGAGACTACTAAAAGAAGTATCAGCATGGCAAATTGTAGCTACTATAACAGAACAGAAGAGGAGAAAAGATGAACAGCCTGCGAAAGTCCATACAGACACCTGTGTCACTGCAACTGAAAAGCCCAAAGCATCTGAAGACATTATTATCCCATGTAAATATATTTGAGGAGATACTGTAGCGACACAGCATCAGGTGGCAATCAACAGTCATTGTTTTGTGGATGTACCACAAAACAATGTACTCGAAAGAACAAAGAAATAAAGTTTTCAAAGATTATCATCACAATCAGAAGTTGTGATACTTAAAGTGCTAACCTGTCTCCATTCAGAAAATACAGCTACTTAAAATAGGGTTTACTATGAATTTTAATGGATACACAAGACCTACAATTACATCATGTATAGAAAACAGAAAAATGGCCTTTCTTATACTTTCATTAAAATATCATCAAAATACAGTGAAAATTTATACTATATATGTGTAACTTATCTATCACTGATAGGGCAAAAAAGAAAAATTGCCTTGCATTCAGCAAAATAATGCTAAGGGGCAGGTGATATACATTTGAAACAGAAAGTAGGTGTTCTTCTGCCAACTTAACCTTCCCTCAGACATCATTATAAGTTTATGAGTAAACAGACTCAGAAATAGATCACATCTCAAAATCAAAGAATAAATGCTATACAGTTTTGGTACTTTTCTGATGGTGTTTAAAAAACAAATAAAAAAGACTAATTGACAATTAAGTTGACTTTATTCAAATCTATCATGAGCAGTCTCACTGACGGTCTTCACAGAAATGAAAAAATAAATGAAATAAACTTAAATGAAGCAACAAAGAGATTTCCAGTGTGAAAACAGCATGGACCATAGAATAAATAAATAAGATAAAGCAATAAAAGAGGTACAAATTCTCCACTGCTTATATTCTTTACAAACACTTAGTTTTCATCCTTGATTAACATAGCCATTAGTTAGGAGTCTTATTCTAACTTGTCAGTCAAGTAATCACCACCGCAGATACCACTGCAGAGTACTGTATGTAAAGATGTCTAAGGGAACTTTTTTCTGATATTATGCATGTTTGTGATCGCAACATCACAATGACACACTCACTTGACTTCACATGCGTGGATGCTTAACTCCTTGTGTAGCAGACCACTGGTGAGATGGCACACCAGTATAGAACCATTACTTGTACCTATTGAGATGACAAAACAGCAAAACAGAAGAGTATTAATTTAGTGGGAATTCCAGATCTTTCCAACAAGTCTTTACTCAAGGTTTTAATCATTTAACATTTATCTTTTATAAAAGGGACTTAAGCTAGGTGCTAAGAGAAAAAAACTGAATGAATTATCAAAAATGGGCCTAATCTCATGTGATCAAAAATCTTGTGTAACTCCAGAGACACATTTTCACAGAAAGACTTTAATATCTAAATAAATACACATACAATTTGAAGAAAAACTTTTCTAAGCTTTTGTACACCTGGGAGTTTATACTTTTTGAGATTTAGAAGGTTTATTATGGCCAGTCCTCAAAAAGGCAATCTAGCGAGCTCATTAACCAGATTGCTTATTTTTCTTTACAAAGTTTTTGTTTATCTCTTACATTAAATAATCTGACAAGATAGTAAAGTATAATGGTTAACTGTAGTTTCTATGATTAAAGAAGCCTCTGCTTAAGCCCTGCCTCTGCCCTATACTCTTGGGCAAATTACTTGTCCACACAAAATTTGTGTTTCTACCTCTTTAAAATGGGAAGAGTAGAAAATCTATTCATTAGAGATTAAATGAGAAAACATGTAAAGTGTTTAGCATAGTACTTAAAACAAAGTAAGCACTTGGTTAACTTTTAAAAATTTGCTATATCACTATAGTTAAAAGTATGTAGTGATTATTCCTAAAGCTTTTCATGGTTTCATGTAGTATGCCTAGAGTTTAAATAGAAGGGACATGGACAAGCTTGAGAAAGCAAAGTTTTAGCCTCTAAAATGCTTTTATAAGTTAAGCAAAAAATGTGAATAGTCTAATTATTTGAGCAATCACTTAATCACTGCACATGATTTTAAAAGATTAATGAATTCATACAAAGCAATGGGGATGGAAGCACAAATGGTAGGCAAATTCAAATTTTACCCTACTTGCTAAATAAAGCTCCTGAAATCTTTTGCAAAACTATTTTAGGAAAACACATCATACAGTTAATTTGCACTTGTTATCCATTCCATAGTAATAACTTCTTTTACTGAGAATGTAGCTAAACAATTACTAAAAATTTTCAGTTAATATATCTGCATAATAATCAAATGATTGCTATAGTCTTCATGTTTCAGTGATGCCAAACTTATAATCTGGCACCACAAAAAGTAATTCGATAGTTGAACCCTACTTATCTTCCCTAGTGACACTGCAAACCTTTAGACACTTGCATTTTTTTAACCATATTTTTTATTTTAAAATTGTGGGGTACAGTTAAGGGTTAGGTATACAAATATGCATCATTCAGGCACCCTTGTTGATAAGGGGTGCCCCCCCCATTTCCAGACAGATATTGACTACCATTAATTCCACCACCCTTGCCCTCCCTGTTCCCCTCCATAGATTCCCACCACTGTCGATCCCTTTCTTACGATAGATGTTCAAGGTCCACTTATGAGTGAAAACATGCGATACTCAGATCTTTTTTGCTGTGAAAGATCACTTAGTATTATAGACTCTAGTTCCATCCAGGTTGCTGCAAAATTAATGATTTTGTTCTTTTTTATGGCTGTGTAGTATTCCATCGTGTATATGTACGACATTTTCTTAATCCAGTCCTCTTTTGATGGGCAGCATGGTTGGTTCCAGGTTCTTGCTATTGTGAACAGTGCTGCGATAAACATACATGTGCAGGTATCTTTTTTATAGAGTGATTTGACCCCGCAATCTCCCTACTGGGAATATACCCTAAAGAACTTATACTTTTTATTCTTACCATGTTATTACACAAGTTCAGTAAATGATGATATTCACTATACACTAATGCAATAGCTTATTCTACAATGGAAATCTCTAACCTTGACATAGCTTTTATTATATAGCTAGCTGTACCAAGAAGTAACTTTCCCCAAGAAATTAACAAAATCCTAATTGACACAGGTACACTGACATTATACATACATGCACATACTAAGTATAGTGATGCAACCTAATTAAAATCTCTATTAGAGGTTAAATAGCAATAGTTTCTAAAGCAAAAATTAAACATTTATCCACACTATATAAAACTGGACAAGTACACAGACTACTGATTCTTAGAATTCAAATCACTTTCAGAAGATAGTCACAGGTAAAAAAACAGGAAAGGAGCACTGCCAAATAGTAATACCCAAATGAGTCTTTAGTACTGACAAGTGAGCCATTAAGCTGAGACATGTAGGCCACAAAATAAATGTGGTCAGGTATTCATTTAAGGATGAAAGAAAAAAAGTCACATGACATATGTTTATAGACTTATAGCGAAAGCCAGAAGTCAACAATAGCAGCTTAAGAAATGTTGACAGTCTCAAACAAATGTGACAGAAAGTTGAAACTCAGATATTTTTATCTATAATAAAAAATATGCAATTTCAAACTGAAAGGCAAATCTTAGTTTATATGAACCAAAGCTACTGTAAACGATATTAAATATTACAGTTCTTGGCAAATAAAGAATGCTACTATTGTTAATCTATTAACTGACTATATTTTTAGTTAACAAAGAACCAATACAAAATTACATGATAGAAAGACTGGGGTAATCCAGTCAAAGACAAGGAGTCTGGGATTAAGCATCACACAGGGATTAGCCTCCCAATAACTCAGAAATGTACTGATAGTGTTAGAGACTCAACTGTCAGTCTCAGGCGGATGAGTTATCACCGCAATTGAAAATAAGACAGTTGGAGTAAAGTGACAGAAAAAAAAAGTCTCAGGATTGAGTATTTACATAGTTTTATTTATCCCCTAACTCCTTTTAAAGCATCCTCAAAGAGAATAAAAGATTTTCTAGAAACCAAAAAATATAAATGTCTTAGAAAGAAAGTGATTTAAAAAAAATACCAGGTCAAATACTCACCAACAGCAAGCAATGGCTGATACATTTTGATGTTTTTTGTAGTCAGTGGGGGGCACATACGAATAGCAAACTGTGGTGAGGGCAGTCCTGAAAGCAGTCCTGTTAGCAGAAATTTGAGGTGCACTTCCTGCAGAATGGAGCCTTTAGGATGATCTTCACCAGCAACTGCACTTTGTCCTGATTTGTAATAAAAATAACAAACATGTTAACTATAATGTATGCTGATCTGAAAAATCTAAAGAAAATTTTCAGTGGAAATGCTCTTGGGATCTAGATACAAAGATACTGCTCTAGGGGCTGTAGCTATTAAGGACACAGTGGCTCTTGTACTTGGCTGTGGGACTTAATGTTGGCTAACGCCTTAAAGGACACATTACTTCAGGGAATTACTTCCAAAATGTAGGGACCTATGTCCTCTAAGAAACACTGTTTCAGCCAAAGTTTCTGGTATTAAGGCACTGAACAGAAGCTTTACAACAAATTAAGAGAACTTGTGTTACACAAAGGCTTCTATGGAGTAGGATGCTATACTGCATTCCCATCTAACTGCCTTTTTAGAGGGTTACTTTTCAATCTGACGGGTTTTGTAAACTGCATGTGAAATTGGTATTCACAAAAAAACAGGTTCAAAGAACTCATTTATGACTTCTAATAAGAAAACAATGTGTCAGTGCAATAACAAAATTAAAGTTTTATAATTCAATATTTTATATGTAAATATATGAAATAATAAATATATGTTAATAAATAATATGAATAATATATAAACTGTTACTGTCGATCATTAAGTCTTAAATGGCATTATTTTCAGATGTACCATTCACACTTAGGTTATCAAGTCTCAAACTAGAAAGATAATGACTCCACTTAAAGCCAATCTAAAAGAATGTGAATATAAAGAGTACAACAAGCTGGACACGGTGGCTCACGCCTATATTCCCAGCACTTTAGGAGGCCAAGCAAGATGAGAGGATTGCCTAAGCCTACAGGTTCAAGACCAGCCTGGGCAACTTGGCAAGACCTCATCTCTACAATAAATCAAAAAATTAGCCAGGCATGGTGGCACGCACCTATAGTTCCAGCTACTTAGAAAGCTGAGGCGGAAGGATCGCCTGAGCCCTGGTGGCCATTAGTGAGCCATTGCACTCCAATCTGGGCAACAGAGTGAGAGACTTCAACTCAAAAAAAAAAAAAAAAAAAAAGAGTACAACAAAATCAAGACTGTTCTCTAAAGAGGGTTTGCATATCTCCTTCCTATAAGACATTATTGAATATTGGGATTAACTTGCCAAAAATACATAATATAGAATGTGTGTAAAAATGCATATATGTCTACATATACATATACAAACACGTATATACTGTGAAGGGAAAAACATAAATAATTACTAAGAGTGTGTGACAGGGCTATGAATATAACCTACTGGGGCTGTAAAGTTCTTTTCATATTAATTTTATTTTTATAGCCATACAACATTTAAAATGGTCAATTAGATCCAATTAAAATGATCCCTTAAGGTTAGCCAAAAAATGAAAATCTCTCTTCCTAACTTTGATAACAAAAGATGGAATATGAAGGAATGAAAAGTTCAACAGGTAACTACCACATATACAAACCCTTTCAACTTGGAATTCACTCTTAGAAACCTCCACATTATTCTTCAAGTATTTTCCAAAAGAGGCAATTCATAAGGTAGGGCAGATTCAGCCTTAATAAGCATCAGTGTTTAGTCAATGAATATAAATCAGCCTCTGTATTGAACTGAACTGCTTTCAATTATCACTAAGTACACAGTGAATTTCAAATTAATAGTTTAATTAAAAGCTTTAATTTAAATGTTTCCAAGAGCAAAGATGTATTTATTTAACACTTTAAATTCAACTACTACTGTCAAAAACTGCTATATAAGCTGCATCCTTTTGCCTCTTAAAGACTATCATATATATCACTTAGATACCTAAACAGCATAAAATTTCAGCCTCCTATGGGCTTCATGTTACTGATTAGTTTTGTTCCTGCATGGGTGTGTGTGCGTGTGTGTGTGTGTGTTTATAATTCTTTTCACTTTAATATCTCATTAAGAATAGACAAGGTCAATTAACTCAAGAAATTGTGTCACTGATAAAGTGAATTTTTCATGAAGCGTGTGTCAAGATTTCCTTATGTGGATTTACTGGTGAAATAGATGGTGAAGAGAAAGGATTCTATAGGTTAATGTCATTGAGCAAAAAGATTTTATAATTGGCAGGAATCATGACAAAACTGAATTCTCTTGCCCGAGATGACAGTGGAGGCACCAGGACTGGAGGCTACTGCTAAGGAGCAGACTCTGGAGCCAGGATTACTGGGACCCCATTTTGGCTCTTCCACTGTGTTGCTGAGTTTGGGGCATATTTTTGAATCTCTCTGGGCCTCAGTTCCCATACGTATTAAATGAAGATAGTATTACCTTACAGGGTCTTCGTGAGATAGTATGTGGAGTGTTTAACAGAGCATTTAGCATAGTAGTAAGCAGGTGAGGTGATTCATAGAAGATTTAACACAACACTTCATATGGTATTAAGCACTTGAGAAATGTGATCTAATTGGTATGATCTAATTAGTATGCCTTCCTAGTATATCACCTGTCTAGCATTTCAACAAAAAAATGACCAAATAATTTCCATTTTCAATTATATTATGGAAGAATAATTAATAATAGAAAAAATTATTTATAAACTACAGTCACAATTTTAAGAGAATGAAATGCAACATTGCTTGGCTTATTTACAAAGTCTTGCCACTTCAAGTCTTTCAATTTACATAAAATTTGAAATCACAAATTCTCATTTTGCCTTTAATAATAGTCCCATCATAACTAAGTAACTTTGAATATTTTTATCTACAAATAAGTATTTATCTATCTATCTATCTATTTATTTAGAGTTGAGTCTCACTCTGTCACCCAGGCTGGAGGGCAGTGGCATGCTCCCGGCCACTGCAGCCTTGACCTTCTGGCCTCCTGTGATCCTTCTGCCTCATCCTTCCAAGTAGCCAGAACTACAGGCGCACGAAGTATTTATTGAAAGTAAAAATCCTCATTATAAAAATAAGAAAATTCATGTCAAAAAGTTGAAATAATTGTTTCTAACATTGTTCAGTTACTTTCTTTCTTCAATAAATATTTACTATAAATCTAAACTGTACAAGGCCCTGTGCTGGAGAATATAAAATTGAATCAAACACTGTCCCATCCTTTTAGAGCTTATCATTTACTGGATGAAAAACAAGTAAAACTGTAATTATCATACAGCTGGTAACTATTGGGGACCACAAAAGAAGGACATTGAAATCAGATTTGAGAGAGTAAAGAAAGCAACTCTTGAGGTGAATTTAGAATCGGGGGTAGAAGAGAGAGAAAAGCAGCACTTCATCCCAAGCTGAGGGACCAGCAAACATGAAGGCCATGAGAAGGCATGGCACAGCTCAGTTAGGGCTACAGATCCAAACTCCAGATGCCGAATGACATTCTTTCATTGAGATCAGAGTCTCTCTTATAAATGAATATTTTCTATTTCCAACAACAATAATGCAAGTATATGCAACTTCAGGCCCTTCTATGCTTAAATATTTCATACCCCTCTGATGTATTTAGGAAAGAATGCTTGTATGTTTCTCAAGCACTAACTCTAACTTTATAATAATTTCAAGTCAGAGACTCCATTAATTTTGCCCTTCATAAAGAACACCTAACACAAGAGTTAGAGGGGGAAAAAAAAACTTACCAATCATGTTGTCTAAGGAAAGGTCTGGGAGTTTATTCTGTAGCACTCCTACAGGAATTCCACAGAAAGACACTGGTGAATATAAAGGTGACACACCAGAACTACTGCAAAGACATAATAATCAGAACATTTACATATTTAAAACTTGCATTACATATCAGGAATTCAAATGAATAATTACACATCATGGCATTCCATTTCTTTTATGTTATTTATTAATCTTACCCGTAGGTGAAATAGCTTCAGCAAGTGTACATAACTCCCTAATAATCTAAAGACTTCATTGTTACCTTAAATATTTCTACAGAAAAATGACCCTGTTATTTTTATATGATTCTGGTAATTAAAACAAACCAAAAAACAAAAAAGAACAGAAAGCAAAAATAAATAAATAAAACCACAATCCTGTCAATTCATTTACCTATTCCGTGAATTTCGAGTACAAAGAGAGGACTTGAGTTCCCATATCATGATCCTGCCATCGCTCACTATGAGGGCAGCCGCATTCTCATTGACAGGACAGCACACCATACTGAAGGGACGGACAGTTTTTGTCACCCTGATTGCATCACACTGGCTTCGTAAATCATAGGTAAGCTCCTGAACAGGATCTGGATCTTAACATAAAAATTGTTTTCTTTTAAGTGCCAGAGAGCAACCATACCAATATCACTACTATTTATTTCCATTTAAATGAAAACCCAACTGAAAAGGATGTTACTCCTTCAGTAATGCAAAATTTGTATTGTATTTACTACTGAATTTCTTCAGAATATAAAAATAATTCACTTAATGACTGTATATGCCAAGTTTAACCTCCAAAATAACAACTATGATCAAGATATCTTGTTTTTCAATATTTTTAAAGTAAAGGAAATGCTTTGAAACCTGATCAACAGTGATTAAACAGCAAAAACATTTTCATCATAATTTACAGTAGTCTATAATAAACCTGAAAGTATAAGACAGTTGATATTATAACAGTGCACTTTTGTAAACCACACTTTACAAAAGACATGAGAATCATTCTTACTGTTACATAGAACATCCTATCACAGAAACATCATTTCTATTCTCTAAGACAAGCCTGCACTGACCACGGAGTGCCTTGGTCACTTTACAACGGAAGGTCCTAAAACAGAGAAGTCTTGGGGGTTCAATAATAAAGGCATACAAGGTTGGTCTTGTACTGAAGAAAAATTCACAAAAGTTCTACTTGGCTCACAGATATGATCAAGAAGGAATTAAAAAACATTACTCTTTATTGTACATAGGAAGTGCACTGTTATAATATCAAGGGATTAATCACTCACTGTCATACTTTTTTATGCCTCTTATCGTAACCTTATTCTAACACTTTCTCAAGGCAAAGATTATCATTAACTCTATGCCTTGGCTGGTATTTGCCACATGAAGCTTTATAAAATAATTTTTTTCTTTCATTAAAGCAAATTTTATTGTGTATATTTGAGGTTTACAACATGATGTTATAGGATACATAGATAGTAAGATGGTTATTATTGTGAAGTAAATTAACATAGTTGTCATTTCACATAGTTACTACTTTGGTGACAATAGTAGCTAAAATCTACTTATTTAACAAAACTCTCTGATATGGTACTACTGTATTAACTTTAGTCCTCATATGATACATTAGATCTCTAAATGTGTTCATCTAAAGGTTCTCAATTGAGCAGAAAGTAAGAAAAAAGTTAAAAAGCAATAAAAAAAAACCCCTACCAACTTTGGAATCAGAAACACATGGGCTTGAGTCCTAGTATCTCTATTTTGACAGTTCTTACCTTCCCTAGGCCTAGGTTTTCTCATGTTCGAAATAGGAGTGATAATATCTCACATCTTATAGCCATGATGTTTAGTGGGCATAGGTAAGGTGATTAACATAGAGTCTGGTACTTACAAGGCATTTGATTGGTTATCTAGTTAATATGATAGTAGGGAAATGCATCAGTATCTGCTTTTAGACTGTATTCTACAGAAGTTTTTCTGTTTACCTATTTTTTGGTGCTAATTTCAAAATATCTTTTTGCTAGCAGATTAAGAAACACAGCTTATAAGTCATAACCCACTTTACATCTGGAAGAAGGCTGGGCTTGTTTTAATGGATATAAGGTCAGGCATTTGGATCCTCATCTTTCTTTATATAGTAAACACATTGATATTCTCAGAACATAATCATTTTGCAAATTGTAAAGGCAGATGCATTCAGATGACACAGAACGTTCCTCCTTGGGTAGCTTTCAGTCAGACATGGCTCACTACTTGTTGCTATATGCAGGCTCTTGAACAATAATGTGTAGAGACTTCTCCATATTTTGAAGAAAAATACAATGAACACTATCAGGATACAAAAACTCACCTGGGTCCTCATTTGAAGTGATGGAAGTGCTATTATAAGATCTTCGAACACGTAAGGTTATACATCCATTTTCATGTAGACAAAATAAACCATCACGCTGAAAGCACGGTATTACCTTTAAATAGATAATATGTTGATCTTTAAAAACACAATAAATTAGTAAGGCATATACTGTGAAACTCAAACTCCTATTTAGCTAATATAAGAAAAAAAAAAATCAACAAAAAAACATAAATCCCCAAACTTTAAAAATAAATAAACATCTAAAATATCCATTGAAAATCCTTTAAAAAAATGTGATATTATCCATGTAACTTACATAATTCAGTAAATATCTGAGGACCACAATTTCTAGATAAATGAAAACAATCAAACGTGCAGAAAAATATTTACAAAGCATTTTAATAAATAGAAAAGAAAAAGTAGAACTAAGAACTTTTGCAAGATTATGGTCTTCTGGAAGGTAAAACTCATAATAACTTTTGGGAATGTAATTTATAAATTGTGGATACCTGCAAAAATGGAACTCCTGTGCGCTCTATTGCGATCACTCCCACTGTTTGATTCACCTCAAGGTCAAGGATTAAAATTTCTCGAGGATAGAGTAACAACATGTGATTCCTTTTAGAAGGCAGATATGCCAACTGAAGACAATCATTGAGAGTTACAAATTCAGCACTGAAAAAAGTATCATTTACTTTAGTCATCAAGAAATTAGTCAAAGTTTTCATTCACATCAGAAGAGCTCATACAAGATTTAATTTTGTACTTTCCATATAAAAATTGTTAATGAGAATGCACTTCTCTTTCCTTTCTTAAAATGACCAACACAGATTAGCAGCCAAAACTTAGACTTCTGCTATGTGACAAAATCCGAACTATGATATTATAAAATTGTATAGGGTAGGTAGAAATGTGTTTCTAAATTTCTGAAATTTGTAAAGCAGTAGAACATTATGTCTATACTATGAGATGGTAAGTGACATTACAATATCTGGAATACATAAAAGTTTTATTTCATTTTTACTTTGTAATTACAAGTACTAGACAAATGGCCAAAATCAAAACTCAGGATTAAAACATAAACACTTAGGGCAATTAGGGCCACAGAACCAGGAGTTATTGAAGTATCTGCCTGACCTTGGAGACATGTCCCTTCCCCTTCTCTGCCTTGATTTACTTTTAAGCTGCCTTAAATCTTTTTTTGGAACAAAATAGGGTATTTTATTCACTTGAATTACAGCATTTTCTTCTGTATAAATAAAACTGATTCAACTAGGGAAATATAAAAGACTATTAAAGAGTTTCAAAAACCATTTTAGTAATCCGTGATCATTAGATATATTTAGTATCAATCTTCTCTATATTAAATGTATTTTAGTAGGAACAGACATACAATTATGTACTATTTTCTTTTGCCATAATACTTTTATTGAAAAATTTTGAAATTTAGAATAAAGTTAGTTGACAGGAGTAGGAAGAGACTGGTATTTTTATTGCACTAAAATCCTAACTCTAACATTTCCTAGTTGGATGAGCTTAATTAAGTACTTTTATTGAAAATGATGTGACTCGGTTTTCCTCATCTGTAAAATGGTCAAAGTCCTACTGCCCAGACCTGTAGTAGGATTCCATAAATTAATGGATGTGAAAGCACCCAGAGCCATTCTACCTGAAAGGACAAACAGTGTATTTCCTCAATATTGAAGATGTACAAATAATTCATATGAGAGAAAACTTAAGAGATATAAATCATAACTATGAAACTACTCAGACTGATAAATAATTACTTGCTGATGACAGGGAATATATGAAAAATAGAAAGTTCTCTTAAGATACTTACGTAGCAATCTTAAATCATTTTAACACAGATTGGGGGATAAATCAGCTAGTGCACTTAACTAGCCTATGATTTAATATATAAAAATGATTATACAAATTCAAAATGTATTTGTAGAGCAATTTGTATTTTACCATATATCTTCTTTTTTTTTGAAAAGTGAAGGATGCAGTTTAATGATGTGGATGTTCTTAACATTTATCCTTAGCAGTAAAAATGTGCCACATAGCCAGGCTCGGTGGCTCAGCCTGTAATCCCGTGCCTTTGGGAGGCTGAGGTGAGTGGATTGCCTGAGCCCGCGGGTTCGAGACCCACCTGGGCAACTTGGCAAGACCCCATCTCTACAATAAATCAAAAATTAGCCGGGCATGGTAGTGTGCGCCTGTAGTTCCAGTTACTTGGAAGGCTGAGGCGGAAGGATCACCAGAGCCCAGCAGGTCGAGGTTGCGGTGCCCGGGAGCGGCCACTGTACTCCACTCTGGGCGACAGAGTGAGACTCCAACTCAAAAAAAAAAAAAAAAGAAAATTTTACATATATATACCTCTATTATATATCATACATTGTACAAGTGGCACTTTTTTTTTTAAAAAAAAAAAAAAAGAAAATTATACATATATATACCTCTATTATATATCATACATTGTACAAGTGGCACTTTTTTTTTTTTTTTTTTTTTTTGTTTGGTTGACACAATGTCGCCCCGGGTGGGGTAAAGGGGCCCCGCCCCGGCACCCCAAACACCA
>CAUYQG010255535.1:0-13039 GCA_963574415.1 Tarsius wallacei
GCGCGCGCGGGGCGGGGGGCGGCCGGCACGGGGCTGCCCCGCCCGAGGCCGGGACCCCCGGAGGTGGCGCGGCCCCGGCCGCCCCCCACGCGCCCCCGTCCCCGCCTCTCCGCGACCGCGCCACGTAGACGCGGCCTCCCCGCGGCCTCGGGACCGGCTCGCGGGGTGAGCCGAGGGCGGCGCGGGGATGCGGGGCTCGGAGGACCCAGACGCGCTCGGGGTGGGGGGGTGGCCGCGTACGAGCCCCTCTCGGGGTCTGGCGTGCAGGCTGGGGTCGAGCTGACGCCCGGCACGGCGGGTCACGGCCGGGAAAGCGCCGCGCGAGGCCGCGTCTCCATCCCGTCGCTGGCCCTGGGGGAGGGGGCGCCGGGCACGTGACCCGCGGGCGCGGGGCTGGCGAGCGGCTGCGAGGCTTTGGGAGCCCAGCGGTTGCCGGCGCCTCCGCTTGCAGGCCAGGTCGGGCGTGAGCGGGTCTGGCCACCCCCGGTGTCCCCCGCAGCTCTTCTTTTGCATCGAGCAGATTCAGGTACGCTTGGCGCCCAGAGTCCTTCTGCCAACTTCTCACCCCGGCGCATCGCCATCGATTTCGGAAGCTTCTGCTTGGAAATTCGAGATGACGTTCTGAAGGCGTGATTATGCAAAATGGGACCCGAAAGATCACCCTTCCTTTCGGAAAGTACTGGAACTCTGACTGCTTGGAAATGCTCTTAACGAGCGGCCAGCCTTTTTTTTTTTTTGGAGTCGAGCTCTCACTGCGTCGCCCAGGCTGGAGTGCAGTATCGCAGGCTCGACCTACTGGGCTCAGTAGATCCTTCCCCTTCAGCCTTCCGAGTAGCTGAGACCACAGGCATGCGCCACCATGCCCGGCTAATTTTTTGGGGTTTTTTTTTCTTTTTTTTGTAGAGACGGGGTCTCGCTGTTGGCTCAGCCTGGTGTTGAACTAGTGGGCTCAAGGAATCCTCCTGCCTCGGTCTCCCAAAGTGCTGGGATGAGAGGCGTGAGCCACCGCGCCTGGCCCAGAGTAATTTTTAATGCACATTTGCATTAATATTTTTAAAATGTTTGCCTGTTTTCCAGAAAAAATTTATTTAAAGCAAAAACGAGTCTCTAGCCTTGGTGTCTAGCCACCTCCTGTTGAGGGTCTTTGTCCAGTAGAGATGCTGGGTGTTACTACTTATTAGAACCCGGCCTGACTAGTTTATACTGTTTTGACCATATGAAGTCGGTTTTGAAATATTTGCCAATTATTTAGTGACCCACAATGGTTAATGTGCTAATGGCCTGGAGTTGATTATTCTCAGTGGTTTAAGAATGAAAAGTGTGGCCCGGCACAATGGCTCATGCCTGTAATCCCAGCACTTTGGGAGGCAGAGACGAGAGGATTGCCTGAACCCATGGGGAGACCTCCTCTACAATAAATAAAAAAAAGAAAAATTAGCTGGGCATGGTGGTGCGCACCTGTGGTTCCAGCTACTTGGAAGGTTGAAGCAAAGCAGAAGGATCACCTGAGCCCAGCAGGTCAGAGCTACCCTGGCTGTGAGCCTGCCACTGCACTCTAACCTGGGCGACAGAGTGAGACTCTTGACTCCAAAAATAAAAATAAAAAAGGAAAGTGTGGCAGGTGATGCGGCAATGCAGCAGAGCCCACAGCAAGGTGCAGGGGAGGGGGCAGATGACTTAGCCCTTTCTGGGGGTCCTGTGCAGGCTCCTCACTTGGCCTGAAGGGCAGTCAACCCCAGCTGCACCCAGCAAGAGTGTGAAAAGAACAGTCTGAGCCACATGTGGAAGCCATCCAGCACAGGGCTCCTTCCCTCCAGTTAAATGTCCAGTTGGCTGTGTATATCAGAAAGACATGTCTCCATGTCCACATTTTGGTCGAGATAGCCGTGGAATGCTAGAAATGAAACGACAGGTTCTGTTTGAATATTTGATGGCACAGTTGAGAGGCAACAGAGAAGCATTATGCTTGAGAGGAAATGTAAGTGTGTGAAACCCTTGAACATTGAAGTAAAGCACTGTTAAGAAGCAAATAATAGGGTCAGCAGGGGCTTTGTTTCCTTTATGCTACAAGAATGTAGCAATAAAAGTTCTCATCACCCTGTATTGTAATTGTGAAACTCTGGTGGCTACTCAGGACCAAGCGCAGAGCCAGCTTAGAAGGCTTAGCTGAGGTCTGTTGAATGAAGGTAGAAAGCAGCAGGCAGTTTGTCCTTACCAGTGACTTGGGGCCGGTGGCACTTCCTGAATGAGTTTACTGAGTTTTCCTGAATGATGAGCCTTAGGTGGTGCTGCACATTCTAGGAGGTGAAAGGTTAAGTTAAGCCAGTGAACATTAGAGTGAACATTTTGCAATGCTTAATTATTAATATTTAGTTTAAATATAGCTTGGTTCTCTGTGTCAACAGCTGTTTTGTGTGCTTCTTTGTATACATATATCCTAATACATATCAGTACAGTGACACTTAGCTGGAAGCCTCATCTTATTAGGTAGTTCACAAAAAGAGGTAGCTTTGGCTGCTCCCTTAGGTGCTTTATTTAGTAACTTAAGTCAGGAAGGTTTCTGTAAGTCTGACGTGTCTTTTCATCTTTAAGTCCTTTTCCTTCTGCTTTGACCCCACTGATTGTCACTGTACTTGGCATGTGCAGGTTGACTCCCTGCAATTGGTAGGCAGCGGTTTGGAACCTTTATTCTAAAAACCTGTTTTTAGCTGATTTCCTTTTTTGCTAAGTTTTTTGTTACACTTCTGGCTGAGACCCAGAGTCTTCTGACCTGCTCTTTGCTCTTTCATGATGAAACAGCTCATAAGTTGGTAGGCATAGCCTCCAGTTGGCAGAATCCTGCATAAATTATGCATCATGAAAAGTTTGAAGAGTTTGAAGGTATAGGCTGGAGCAGTAAGTTTTACAGCTATATCCTGGTAATAAGACATTGAATAAGAACTTGTCTTGATGGCTTTGCTAGCCCCTCCTGGAGACTTGATTCTTTTTTGGGGGGGTCAGAGTCTCACTTTGTCGCCCAGGCTGGAGTGTAGTGGCAAGCTCAGGCTACCACAGCCTCAACTTGCTGGGCTCAGTCAATCCTTCCACCTCAACCTTCCAAGTAGCTAGAACCACAGGTGCATGCCACCATGCCTGGCTAATTGTTTGATTTATTGTAGAGACAAGGTCTCGCCGCATTTCCCAGGCTGGTCTCGAACTTCTGGGCTCAGGCAGTCCTCTCACCTTCACCTCCCAAAGTGCTGGGATTGCAGACATGAGCCACCGCACCCGGCCAGCTTGATTCTTTAGTAACACTAACACTAAACATTTTATATATGTAATGTCCTGTACTTTTCAAGACAAACATGTGAGGGAAAGTTGCTCACCACTGAGGTCCAGATGAAGCAGTGCCAGTCGCAGTCCCTCTGGGGCACTCTGTCTAGGCCGCCCTGCTCCTGACTTGCCTCAGGAAGCTGGAGCCTGTGGGTCTGCTCCAACTCAACTTCTTGGTCTGTCAAGAGGAAAGGGGAAGAAAAAAGAGTCTATTAGGAGGTAAACTGGCTGCAGTGCAAGATAAAGTGACTTTTAGGATGAAAATGAGAAAGTAAAAATTTTTCTAATTTGATATGCTGACTTCAGTTTAGAGCCTTAGCCTTTTTCCCTCTAAGGACTTTGCATGCTGTATTTTGGTGCTCTTCATAGTCACTTTAGGTTTGTATTAAAGTTGTTACCAAGAAATGAGGAAGAAAGAAGGCAGAAGTCTTTTAATTTGTAATGCTAACAAAATGGTTACATCATCAGCTCCTTTTTCCACCTCCATTTTACTTCTGTACAAAGCCAAGGCGGCTAATATGATAGTTAGAAATGGGTTCTTTTAAAATTCCTTTTGGATTATTCAGATCAGATATATAATTTGAAAGACTACATTTCTAAATGTATTTTTTTTTAAAAGTGAGGGGAGAGACAGCTCCCAGAACATGATCTTTTGAAAATCCATTTGGGGCCGGGCTCGTTGGCTCAGCCTGTAATCCCAGCACTTTGGGAGGCCGAGGCGAGAGGATTGTCTGAGCCCATGGGTTCGAGACTCCCCTGGGCAACTTGGTGAGACCTTGCCTCTACAATAAATCAAAAATTAGCCGGGCGTCATAGCGCGCACCTGTAGTTCCGCCTACTTGGAAGGCTGAGGCAGAGGGATCGCTGGAGCCCAGCAGGTAAAGGCTGCAGTGGCTGGGATGTGCCGCTGCCCTCCAGCCTGGGTGACAGAGTGAGACTCCAACTCAAAAAAAAATAAAAATTAAAAATAAAAATCCATTTGGAATATAATGCCTATTTTTATAATCTTTGAACTTTACACTAGTGTTTTTATTTATCTGTATTTATTTTATGTGTTTTTATTTATTTTTCAACTAGAGCTATTCAGATTAGGCTTTTCTGCCACCTTTTCTTTGGAGGAGAAACATTGAGACACTGGGTAGCCAGTGGGTTGTCTTCCCAACCTTGCCTTTATCCAACTTCTTAGCATATTTAAACAATTTGGGGAGTCTTTATTTCTGTACTTAATGCTGAGAACAGTAACTTGACATTAAGCCCTTGCACTTGGAGACATCTCGCAGATCACCTCCCAGCAACTTGACTGCACTTTGTTACAAAATAGTGAAAAATGAATCCCTTTGTATTAAATAGTATAGCATTGGAGCCAGTTATTTTACTGTAATGATATTTGGCTTATAATGGAATTTCAGACATTGAGGAACTTATTTGTGCCCCAAAAATCAAAATTTTATATCTTACGTTTTTCTAATTTGTAGTAACGTGTGAAATAGTCACTGACACTCACTGTAGATTCATTGATACATGTTGTGCGATAGTAATTTGTTTGACATCTTCCACCTGCTTTTTTTTATACGAGCAAACAGTGCAGTCTCATTTTCTTTCTCCCACATTAATAATATGTAGTTTATTGTCCAGTCTGTTGTTCGAAGAAGATGTGGAAGGACGTACTCATGATACCTGAAAGTCACTTCTCAACGGATGGATCATAATATCTCAGTGTATATATTCCATCTCTTCATTTGCTTTTTCATGCAATTTGAGTGGAAAACTTCAAAGATACATACATTTTTGAAAACTTGCACTTGCATAAGTTTGTCCTGTATATTCACCAGCAGTCTCTTTATGTCTCCTGAGTCAGGACATCAGAGTGATTTGCTAGATTTACGATGTGAGGGGACATCTGAGTGCAAGGGTTTTAAATGTGACTCTGTTGTCTTGATTTCACTTCATATCCTTATTTCCTTCTGTACTGATTTGCTTATCTTAATTTTGTTGAGTAATATATGTATTTGTCTGAACTTCCTCATTATTTTTCAACCAGGCAGAATATAATAAAATTTAATTCGTGATTTTTTTTTTTTTTTGAGTTGGAGTCTCACTCTGTCACCCAGACTGGAGTGCAGTGGCTGCTACCAGCCACCGCAGCCTCGACCTGCTAGGCTCCGGAGAGCCTTCTGTCTCAACTTTCCGAGTAGCTGGAATTACAGGCATGCGCTACCATGCCTGGCTGATTTTTTGATTTATTGTAGAGATGAACTCTTGCCAGGTTGCCCAGGCGGGTCTCGAACCTGCAGGCTCAGGCAATCCACTCGCCTCAGCCTTCCAAGGCATGGGATTACAGACTGAGCCACCGAGCCCAGCTTTAATTAGTGATTTATAAGTTATTTCTAGGTTGTTTTCAGCTCCTAACATCTTTTTTATCTTTCCTGGCAGCAATCTTCAGTGATCCATTTTCACCTAGTTTAGCAAATGTAACTTTCTCTATTCACTTTTCTCCCTACCATCCCCCCTCCTTCAAACATCTAATCATTGTTTTTCTTTTTTTTTTTTTTTTGAGTTGGAGTCTCACTCTGTCACTCAGACTGGAGTGCAGTGGCCACTCCCGGCCACTACAGCCTCAACCTGCTGGGCTCTGGCGATCCTTCCGCCTCAGCCTTCCAAGTAGCTGGAACTACAGGCACGCGCTACCACGCCCGGCTAATTTTTGATTTATTGTAGAGATGAGGTCTCGCCAAGTTGCCCAGGTAGGTGTCCAACCCTGGGCTCAGGCAGTTCACTCACCTCAGCCTCCCAAAGCGCGGGATTACAGGCTGAGCCACCAAGCCTGGCCTCATTGTTTTTCAACACTCACTTTGCTTGATTGACTTCAGCTATAGGAGTCAGGCCACTTTACATGTGTTGATAGCTTTCTGTATTTCTTTTGGTTTGCTCTCAAGTCATTTGTGGCTTTCCTCTAGTTGTTAATCAGTATTAGAGTGAATAACTACTGTCTCCTCAATTTTTCTGACACTCCCTGTGGGTAATGCCAGTTTGCCTCCTTGCTTTCTGTAAATGTTAAACTAAGGGGAGGACTACAGGAGAGATGGAAAGAGTGTTAAGTGGAAGGAATAAACTAGTCTTGAAGGTTTGTCAAATTCTAGAAAACAAATTAGGATTTGAGGAGGGGTGGAAAGAACATGCAAACAGGGATATCTTTGTAGTATGGTCATGGTGGGAGAGGATCTGTTGAAGGGGAAAGAGAGGTGGTGGAGACCTTCATAGGTCGGTGTGCAGACATAGTTCACATAATGAGCTAAAATGGCATAAAGACCTGTTATTTGCATTGAAAACTCTTTGAAGTTTTGGTGTGCTGTCCCAGTGTTTTGATTTTAACTTTTTGGTAACTTGTTAATTTAGTTTAAATTTAAAGTAACATTAAAGAAGGTCTAATGGTCTTGGATTTGAAAGTTTAGGAAACATGATTAAACACGCAAATTCTTCAGAGAGGGGGCACCAGGATCTAGGTCATTGGTTTTGGTGGTTATATCTAAGCTTTACTAGATGACAAGGAGAAGCAAAAGATGGGGAAAGCATCCTTCAGAGACTTTAAAATTGAAACTAGGCCCAGCTTGGTGGCTCAGCCTGTAATCTCAGTACTTTGGGAGGCTGTGGTGAGTGGATTGCCTGAGCCCGTGGATTTGAGACCAGCCCGGGCAACTTGGTGAGATCTCGTCTCTACAATAAACCAAAAATTAGCTGGGCATGGTCATGCATGCCTGTAGTTCCAGCTAGGCTGAGGTGGAAGGATCACTGGAGCCCAACAGGTCTATGCTGGAGTGGCCGTGAGTGTGTCATTGCCTCCAGCCTGGGTGACAGAGTTAGACTCCAACAAGAAAGAGAGAGAAAAAGAAAGAAAAAGAAAAAAACAGAAAGAGAAAGAGAAAGAGAGAGAGAGAGAAAGGAAGGAAGAAAGGAAAGAAAGAAAGAGAAAGAAAGAAAGAAAGAAAGAAAAAGAAAGAAAGAAAGAAAGAAAGAAAGAAAGAAAGAAAGAAAGAAAGAAAAAGAAAGAAAGACGGCCTGCCTGAATGTGTGCCTGAAATACCGGGAGTTCAGAGCCCATCAGGGCCGTCTTCTTACCCTGTCTCTGCAGAGACAAACACGCTCACAGCTCTGACCACAGCACAGCCCCTGATGGAACCCATCTGCCACTCCTGGGACTCAGGGGCCTCTGATCCCACGGCTGTGGTCACCGGTGGGGGAGCATTTCCTGCCTGCGGTCGGGAAGGGACCCAGCTCACAGGAGAGGCGTGTGGGGAAGGAGGGAGGGGAGAAATGTTTGTCTCAGCACAAACCATGACCAAGCCATTTCCAGGGACGCTGCTGTCCCCCGGAGGGTGGCTCCAGGCGGGGGCTCCAGAGTCGGGGGAGCCAAGATCCTCCCGTGCCCGGGCTTCCCGTGTACCCATCCACCAGCCTCTTGCTGTCTCACGGCCACACACATGCCGCCCACGAATGCTGCCGTCCCTGGGCTGCAGAGGACATGGGTGGGTCCGTGCCAGCTCTCAGCCCATCAGGGGCCCATTTCCCAGCAGGCCCTACAGGGGATCTTTGCATTCCAGGGATTGGGGGGGCCAGCGACGGCTCCCAGGACAGCTGGCTGGGCTTTCAAACTCAGGAATGACGGGGGAACCCCTCCCAGGTCTTCAGCAGCTTCCAAGCCCCAAAACAATCTCCATTCCACGAGAAGCAACCCTCTTCCCCCTCAGGGCCGTTGTCACGAGACAGGATTTTATGACTGCTTCTCACTAATCACCCAAATATGCCAGAGGCTGACATTGTCAAGGGGGAGAAATGCCTGCTTCCTCCTTGACTTCTGATGCAGAGGTCATCCCTGTGGCCCTCATGATCCTTCTCTACTTCAGCCTTGCCAGGCGCAGGAGCTCATGACTTTGCAGTAATAGTCATGACAACAGCGCCTTAGTCACCTTCTGTGAGCCAGGCACCCTTTAGCTGCTGTTTTTTGTTTCTTTGTTTTGTGAGCTGGGATCTCACCCTGTTGCCCAAGCTGGAGTGCAGCAGCAGGACCAGGGCCCACGGCAGCCTTGAATTCCTGGCCTCAGGCAAAACTAAAATGCAAAGCCTATTGTTCAGAAGTTAGTAAGGGCCAGGGGTGGTGGCACTTTGGGCCTGCCTGAGGCCAGGAGGTCCAGGCTGTGGTGAGCCATGGTCATGCCACTGCACTCCAGCCTGGGCAACAGAGATCTCGACTCAAAAAACAACAAAAAAATACAGCACTTAAAGGGTGCCTGGCAAGGCCCGCACGGTGACTCAAGCCTATAATCCCAGCACTTTGGGAGGCCCAGGCGACAGGATTGCCTGAGCCCGTGGGTTTGAGACCAGCCTGGGCAACATATGGTCTCTATAATAAACCAAAAAATTAGCTGGGCGTGATAGTGCGTGCCTGTAGTTCCAGGTATTTGGAAGGCTGAGGTGGAAGAATCGCCTGAGTCCAGCAGGTCGAGGCTGTGGGTGGCCGTGAGCGTGCCAGTGCACTCCAGCAAAAAAAAAAAAAAAGGGTGCCTGGCAAACAGAAGGTGCTTAATTACTAAGGTCTTCCCGAGTAGCTGGGACTACATGCGTCCACCACCACATCTGGCTAATTTTTTTTATTTTCTGTAGAGATGAGGTCTTGCCAAATTGCCCAGGCTGATCTCGAACTCCTGGACTCAAGCAATCCTCCTTCCTGGGCCACCCAATGTGCTGGGATGACAGGTGTGAGCCACCGCACCTAGCCTGTCCTACGTGTTTATCTCCAGTATCATCACCCTGTCTTGCAGGGCATTATCAGGACCCATTTTGCAGATGGAGAAGTAGTCTCAGGGCAGGGAATGACCTTGTCTGAGGTCCCAGATCTGGCCAGCCCCAGATCTGGCCAGCGGTGGAGCTGTCTCGGGCAGGAGCTTGTGCTCCTAGTGAGTGAGCAGAGCTGAGGTTAGACTTCAAGCCAGCCGTTTCCTTCTTGCACAACTTTCCTTGTTCAAAATTCTTTCCTTACCCTGAGCTGGCTCTGCCCCTCTGGGCCACAGAGAACACACGCATTCCCAGCTCCTCCCCGCTGCCCTTCAGAATTTGGAGGACACCGCTAGGTCCACCCACAAACGTGTCTTCCAGGCAAAACAACTCATGCCCCATCGGCTTGTCCTTGACTCGCCTGTTTTCCAGCTCCCGGATTGCTCCTCTCACAGGGGCTTGACTCCAAGTGCCGCTGACCCAGCTCAGACTACAGGGGCTGCCATCTTTTGCTGTGACCCCTTTGCCTTCCACAAGCCCAGGAGGAATCGTGGCATCAAGCAGACCCGATTACACAATCTGTGGAGCCCAGAGCAAAATTAAAATGAAAACTCTGTTGTTCAAAAGTTATTAAGTGCCCAGCATAGTGGCTCAGGCCTATAATTCCAGCACTTTGGGAAGCTAAAGCAGAAGGATGGCTTGAGCCCAGGAGTTCGAGACCAGCCTAGGAGTTCGAGACCCTATCTCCACAAAATAAAAAGTAAAAAAAAAATTAGCCAGCACAGTGGCACCCGCCTGTAGTCCCAGCTACTTGGGAGGCTGAGGTAGAAGGATCGCCTGAGCGCAGGAGGTTGAGGCTGTGGTGAGCCATGATGATGCCACTGCACTCCAGCCTAAGGGACAGAGTGAGACGCCGACTCAAAAAAAACACAAAGGCTGGGTGCAGTGACTCAGCCTGTAATCTCAGCATTTTGGGAGGCAGAGGCGAGAGGATTACCTGAGCCCAGGGGTTCAAGACAAGCCTGGGCAACTTGGTGAGAGCTCACCTCTACAATAAATCACAAAAACTAGCTGGACATGGTGGTGAATGTCTGTAGTTCCAGCTACTTGGAAGACTGAGGTGGAAGGATTGCCTGAACCCAGCAGGTCAAGGCTGCGGTGACCATGAGTGTGCCACTGCACTCCAGCCTGGGTGACAGAGTGAGATTCCAACTTAAAAAAAGGCTATTTAAAACTTCAAGGGCTGGGTGCAATGACTCACACCTATAATTCCAGTACTTTGGGAGGCCAAGGTGAGAGGATTGCCCAAGCCCACGGGTTCGAGACCAGCCTGGGCAGCTTGGCAAGACCTTGTCTCTACAATAAATAAAAAAATTAGCCAGTCGTGGTGGCGCGTACCTGTAGTTCCAACTACTTGGAAGGCTGAGACAGAAGGATTGCCCTAGTCCAGCAGGTCGAGGCTGCCGTGGCTGTGAGTGCGCCACTACATTGCAGGCTGGGCGACACAGTGAGACTCTGACTCAAAAAAAAAAAATGACTTCAAGACGGAGACAGTAAGACATTAAACCCAGCTCAGAGCCCTTCTGGGCCCTGTGTAATTACACAAAGCTGGTCTGACTTCCGGGCTTAGGGTGACACAACAGAGGGTGAGTAAGAAAGGCATGTCCTAATCAAAACCAACACAGAATTGCAGCAAAGGTAGCTGAAGACACAATCAGAGTGGAGTCAGAGTCTCACTCTGTCACCCAGACTGGAGTGCAGTGACAAGTTCACGGCCACTGAAACCTTGACTTGCTGGGCTCAGGCGATCCTTCTGCCTCAGCCTTCCAAGTAGCTAGAACCACAGGTATATGCCACCACGCCCGGTTAATTTTTCTTGATTTATTATAGAGATGAGGTCTTGCCAAATTGCCTAGGTTGGTCTCAAACCCGTGGGCTCAGGCAATCCTCTCACCTCCCAAAGTGCTGGGATTATAGGTGTGAGCCACTGCGCCCAGCCTTATTGGTATATTATCATCTGACCAACCACCTGAGGTCATGAGGCCTTGAAGCCTGAGGATGTCATGTGACTACTATGGAAACCAAAGAATACAACTCTGGACATCCCTTTTGGCCCAGACCTCCTCCGGGTCTAAGCCCTTAAATACACCTACTTTCTAGCCTTCCACGCCACCCTCGCCTGAGTGCCAGCCCCCTTCTATCGGTGAAAGGTGAGTGATAAATTTTATTTCCTTCTATTTTCCTCTTTGTTGCTGTCTTGCATTATTTCCACGGTACTGGCCCACCTTGCCTCAGTTTACCCTTTCAAGTACTATACTGAATGCTGTAGGCAACTGTAACACAATGGTAAGTATTTGTGTATTAAAACATATATAAACACAGACACCCTCAGACGCCTTCACCAGTCACCCCCCACCTCCACCCTGGGCTCTGGCTGGTCTGAGCAGTCAATCACCGAGCATGTGTGTGTTGACAGCAGTTCTGAAACAGTCCAGGCTGGGAACCTGAGACACCAGGCAAGGTCAGAGGGCCCATCAGGGCCCAGCACAGAGGTCAGCTCGGGGCCTTCCATGTTCTACTCTCGCTGTGCTGCCCAGGCTGGTCTCAAACTCCTGGGCTCAAACGATCCCCCTGCCCTGGCCTCCCAAAGTGCTGGGATGACAGGTGTGAGCCACCACGCCCGGTCCAATATTTTCATCTCCTCCCCGCATTCAGAGAGGTCTATCTACATACCTCTTCCTCAAATTTCTCTTCACCCATGTTCCAAGTTTTAGACCATCCAGCCAAACCAATGGGCACGGCCCATGAATCAACATATAATCTCTCATCCAGCAACTTCTCCTTCTAAGCAAAGTGCTCAAGCGGCTGCATCGTTCAGATTTCTGCCTGCTGGGATGATTTCCCTTCACTGCTGTCCTGCAGGGATGTCCCAGAGAGGGACTGGAGTGCTGTCACTGTCCGCTTTAGGGTGATGTCCACATATCCTGAGAGCCAGCTGGAAACCAGGCTCGAGTCTTTTCCTGTGTCACCAGGTGGCAGGGGCTCCCCATGCAGCCGTAGGTACTGGCGGGAAGACTGAAGCAGGAGTGGGGACCATGGGCATTGGGCCACCCCATGGAGCTTACTTGTGGCTTCGGGGCTGGCTTGGGCCTGATCATGTATACAGCACTTCATCTGATGATGGGGGGCTGTTGTGCCCACCCAACTTGACGGCTCGGTGAGCCAGATAACACCCGTTCATGAGCTCGGGTCACATGGACATTTGCTGGCCCATGGTGAAGTGTTTGGTCTCCACGAGGGCTTGTTCTGGGCCTTACCCCAAACTGGCAGCTTTTGGGGTCACTCAGCAGATGAGCTGGAATAACACACCCAGATGAGGAACATATTGCCTCCACAGCCCAGAGGCCCCCTAGGTACTGGGCCTCTTTCACCGTGGTAGGAGAGGCCAGAGGCAACACCGTGTCCTTCACCCAGGAAGGGGTGTCTCAGCATGCCCCCTCCCACCAGAACCCTAGAAATTTCTTTTTTCTTTCTTTGTTCTTTTTTTGAGTTGGAGTCTCACTCCGTTGCCCAGGCTGGAGTGCAGAGGCACACTCACGGCCACCCCTGCGTTGACCTGCTGGGCTCTGGCGATCCTTCCACCTCAGACTTCCAATTGGCTGAAACTACAGGTGCTCCCTACCACACCCGGCTAATTTTTGATTTGTTGTAGAAACGAGGTCTCACCAGGTTTCCCGAGTGGTTCTCAGACCCATGGGCTCAGACAATCCACTCGCCTTGGCCTCCCAAAGTGCTGGGATTACAGGCTGAGCCACCGAGTCGGCCTACAACAGCCTTCTTTTTGTTCTTTGAGTTGGAGTCTCACTCTGTCGCCCAGATTGGAGTACAGTGGCACGCTCCTGGCCTCCGCAGCCTCAACCTGCTGGCTCAGGCGATCCTTCCACCTAAGCCTTCCAAG
>CAUYQG010255543.1:0-15455 GCA_963574415.1 Tarsius wallacei
CTCCTTTTTTTTTTGTGTTTTGTGCCATTTTCATGCCACTGCACTCCAGGGTTATAAAAATATTTATACCCTTACTAAAAAAAAAAAAAAAAAAAAAAAAAAAAAATTCTGGAGAACACGAAGCAAAGTAAATACCAATAAAATCTATATTTGGGCATCATATTCAAATTGCAAAAAACCAAAGAAAATAAAAACTTGAAGAAAGTCCAAAAAATCAAAAACAAAACCAAAGCAAAACCCAACTATGCCCATAGAGGAACAAAGGTAAGTATTACTTCTCCTCAGAAAACACTCAAAGAAAGTGGAGCAAACTTTTAATTTGAAAGAAAAAGACCCTAGAATTTATGTCAAACAAATTTATTATTTTTTAAGTGAAGGAGAAATGAAGACATTTTCAGGGGAGTTATCACCAGCAGACCTAAATACATCAATAATCACTTTAAATGTGAATATTCTTAACATATAAATTAAAATACAGAAATTGCCTTTAAGACAAGACCCAAGTATGTGTTATCTACAAGAACCCTGCTTTAAGTCTACAGATCATAATAAGTTAAAGGTTAAGGGATGGAGGAAGATATAGCATGTTAGTACTAATCAAATGAAAGCTGGGATAGCTATATTTATTTCACAAAAAGGAGAATTCAAAACAATAAAAATTATCAGGGATAAAGATTACTACATAATAGGGGGTCAGTTTTCCAAGAAGTCATAAAAATCTTAAACGTATATACAACTAACAACAGTATCAAAATATGTGAAACAAAAACTGATGGAACTTTTTTTTTTTTTTGAGTTGGAGTCTCACTATGTCGCCCATGCTGGAGTGCAGTGGTATGCTCATGGCCACTGCAGTCTCAACCTGCTGGGCTCAGGTGATCTTTCCACTTCAGTCTTCCAAGTAGCTGGAACCACAGGCATGCACCATCACACCCAGCTAATTTTTTAAAAATTTATTGTGGAGATGAGGGCTTGCCAAGTTGTCCAGTCTGGTCTCGAACCCCTGGGCTCAGGCAATTCTCTTGCCTGTTTCCCAAAGTGCTGGGATTACAGGCATGAGCCACTATGCCCGGTGGAACTTTCTAAAAGTAGTTTTTCGTTTTTGAAATTTTGTATCTAAATAAGTGAAAGGGTTATTTACAAAAATACAAATGCCACTTAGTTTTTTTGGCTGCATGGTCCATATATAATGCAAGTCTCACAATCATATCCACACCTGTGGGTTTTTTTTTTTGAGTCAGAGTCTCACTTTGTTGTTCAGGCTGGAGTGCAGTGGCACAATTACATCTCACCACAGTCTCGATCTCCTGGACTCTCAGATGATCCTTCTGCCTCAGCCTCCCAAGTAACTATAAGTGCACATCCATGCCTGAATTTTTTGTTGTTTTATTGTTTTTGTAGAGACAAGTTCTCACTATGTTGCCTAGGCTGGTCTCAAACTCCTGGGCTTAAACAGTCCTCCTGCCTTGGCCTCCCAAAGTGCTGGGGTTATAGATGTGAGCCATATCACATGGCCTCACGCTTGCTTTTGACAAAGAAATTGAACAGCCTTTTGAAGCAGATTTAATCCATTTGGAACAACATTATTTTTTCTGGGAAAAAAAGTGTCAGAAGTAAGAAAGAAAAAAGAAAAAAAAGAAAAATCTCGAGACCCCAAACTCACTATCCAAAAGGAAAGTTAAACTTGGGAACTGAATCATGCAGACAAACAAAAAACAAAACTAAAAACTCCAAATTGCCTTCCTTTTGTTCCCAAACAGCTATCATCTCATATGCTTACTTTATCTTGTGTAAAATGTGGATTTACTGAGCATGAGACAAGGATTTACTGAGCATGAGACAAGTATATAACTGACTTTTCCTCTATCTTCCAATGTTCACATGTAAAATGTAGCACTGAGTGCTAATCAAAGCCTCACAACCCCTTTCCCCTTTTCCTTCTCCTCCTGCCAGTTCTTTCCTCTTTAAATATTGAAGTTCTCAAAACTGTAATTGGAAAAAGCACAGGCCACCGATGCTACTATAACTTGTGTTTCTTTTTCCCGGGCATGTCCTTACCCTTAGCAAAATAAACCTCTAAATCGACTGAGATCTGCCTCAGTCATTTTCTGATTTATGGGAAATACCTAAAGAAAATGCGGGGTGATACCTTTTCCCAAGAGCATCACAACCACAGCTGAATGTCTTCACTGGAAGATGACTTCTCTCAACTGAACAGGCTCAGGATGGCGCTATTTTAAAAGGAAGCCTCTGGAACGAACCCACCCTCAGGGATTTAGAGGAATAACGATTGATTGTGTGACCCTCTAAACCAGCCTTCTGCAATGGGAATACAATGTTTACTCCTAGATTTATTATGTTTTTACATTACAAAGTTAAAATTAAATGAAATCTAAAACTTCATTTATTAATGTGTTGATAGAATGGCAGGATATTTCTTCCTTGAAAGAGCGCATCAATTGATAAAGAAAAAAGATTCGAGGACACACCTGCAGATGGTGTGTTTCATAGGAAAATTCTGGCAGGGTGCCGTGGCTCCTACCCAGCACTTTGGGAGACTGAGGCTGGATAATTGCTTGAGTTCGAGACCAGCCTGAGTAACATAGCAAGACCTCGTCTCTAAAACAACATAAAAAATATTTGCCAGGCAATAGTGGCTCTCACCTGTGCTACTCGGGTGACTGAGGTGGGAGGATCACTTGAATTCAGGAGGCTGAGGCTGCACTGAGCCGTGATCATGCCACTGCAGTCCAACCTGAGTGACAGAGACCCTGACTCAAAAAAAAAAAAAAATTCTTGTGAGTGACGTTTGTAGTCTGGGTGTTTTTCTCGTTTTGCTTTTAGACTGAGGTGCAGCTCCAGGCTTCTCAGTCAGCCCAGCTCCTGGGCACAGTAGCCTACAGGAGGATCATGCTTCCCATGCTGCTCACCTGGTCTAACCCTTCCCAATGCTCACCCACCCTGCACTTGAACAACCTGTTTCTCCTGTCTCCTTAGGCCCCTCTCCTGCTCAAGAACCTAGCAACGGCCATGTTAAGTGGACTTGGCATTCAGGTAATGTTTACTGAATTTAACATTAATTGAATACTAAGTTGATAATTAAATGTCTGACAATAACTAACATTAATATGAACAATCGCAGCTTAGTTATGGAATCTTGGAACTATATATATTTTTTTCTCTGAGTGAGTCGGAGTCTCATTCTGTTGCCCAGGTTGGAGTACAGTAGCACGCTCACGGCCACCACAGCCTCAACCTGCTGGACTCAGGCGATTCTTCTGCCTCAGCCTTCCAAGTAGCTGGAACTACAGGCATGTGCCACCATGCCGGGCTAATTTTTTATTTATTGTAGAGAAGAGGTCTCACCAAGTTGCCTAGACATCTTGAACCCGTGGGCTCAGGCAATTCTCTCACCTCAGCCTCTCAAAGTGCTGGGATTATAGGCGTGAGCCACTGCGCCTGGCTCTTTTTTTCTTTTTGAGACAGGGTCTCACTCTATCACCCAGGCTGGAGTGCAGTAGCACAATCATTGCTCACTGTAACCTCCAACTCCTTGGTTCAAACAATCCTCCCACCTCAGCTTTCTGAGTAGCTGGAACTACAGGTGTGTATCACCACGCCCAGCTGTTTTTGTTTTTGAGATGGAGTCTTGCTGTGTTGCCCAGACTGGTCTCAAACCTTTGTCCTCAAGTGATCCACCTTCCTCAGCCTCCTAAAGTGCTGGGATTACAAGTGTAAGCCCCTCTCCTGGCCCTTTTTTTCTTAAACATTTTCTAAAGCCTTATCTGCCTTTTTAAATACTATCTTGATGGATAAAGATTATTACAGAGAATACATGTTTGTTGCAAAAACCTCAGAGTGTAGAAGTAAACAAGCAACAAGTAGGAGTTCCCTTCCCCTCCAGTGGCTTCTACATCCTGGGCTTGATCTTTGTACTGGGGTGTTCTGTGGTCCAACTTTCTTGGGATAACAACTGCTCCTATAAACTGTAGGGAGATAGTGTAGGGTAGTGGTTCTAAGCATGAATCTCAGACCCAACCCTGTTTGAGTTTAAATCCCCACTCCTTCTGCTACTAGCTCTCCCAATGTGGGAATGTTATTTCAGCTCTTTGCACCTCAGTTTATCTCTAAAATGATAATGGCATCTCCATCACATTGCTGTGAGGATTTTCCATGCATGGCAAGTCTTGTTTTTAACGAGCCAACAGAAGGACCAATAAGATAAATAGCATTGTCTCAGAGGTGTGGATGTAGCATGTTCATACAGGAATGAATGTCTTGTTGAAGAGAGACCACTTGAATGGACGGGCTCCTGAAGGGACAGACCTGGAGGGGGCTGCCAAGGGAGGCTTGGCGCACTGAGAGTAGGTAACCCAGGGGTTAGTGTTACTGGGTTTAATTGTATCCTCCAAAAAGATGTGCTGAAATCTAAACGCCTGGCACCTCAGACTGTGACCTTATTTGGAAATAGAGTCATTGCGAATGTTACAACTTAAGTCAACATGAAATTCTATTGGGGGAGGGTGGGCCCCAGTGTCCTTGTATGAAGAGGAGGGAGAGACACAGGAAGAAGCCCACGTGGAGATGAGGGAGACTTGGGAGTATGGGTCCACGAGCCAAGGGAAAGCAAGGATTGCTGATGGGCACCAGTGGCTAGGAGGAAGGCAAGGGCAGATGCTTCCTCAAAACCCGCAGAAAGAACCAGCCCTGCCATCGCCTTAGTTTCAGCTATCTGGTCTCTAGAATTATGAGGGAGCACCTTCCTGTTGTTCAAGCCGCTCTGTTGGTGGAACTTTGTTGTAGCAACTCTAGGAAACAGAGACAGTTACTGTCTTAGTTCAAATTTCTGTAACCAAGTATTGTACACTGTGTGACTAGTGAACAATAGAAATTTATTTCTCACAGTTCTGGAGACTGGAAGTCTGAGATTGGGATGCCAGCGAGGTTGGGTCTGGTGACCCTTGAGCTGTCTTGGACCACAGAGACAGCTGTCCTCTTATTGTCCCTTCATGTGGCCAAAAGAAGGGACAGAGCTCTTTGGGGTTCTTTTAATAAGGGCACTTATCCCATTCATCAGGGTTCATGACCTCATCCCTTCCCAAAGGCCTCACCTCCTAACACATCATACCGTGGTTAGAATGTCAACATATGAACTTTGGAGCTACACACACGTTCAGTATACTGCAGTTACCTTTATTATTTGAACCCAAGCTGCCTTCCTGCCTCTCACTTTCTGTTCAAACGGGTCCTGCCTATCATCTGCTGTCCAAACAGATCCATTTGCATTCTCCACATAGGACTTCTAGGCTTACTGCCCTGCCTGAAAAATGTCCACATCGCCATCCTAAATTCCTTTCAAGTCTCAATTCAGTTCCCTGCCCATCCTACCCCTGCCCCTTATGTGCTTACATGGGAGTCAGAAAGCGCTTTCTGGTCCTGCAAATTAGTGAGTGGGAGAAAGTGCTTTGAGGAACGTCCAGAAGCCACTGAGATACCTTCTCTCCTTTGCTCCTCCTCTGTCATATCCCCTGGGTCCCACCTCCAGAGTCTTGGGTTTCCCATGACTTGTCACAGGGAAGCAGCTGTGCAGGCCCAGACTTTGCCTTAACCAGACCTCCCCAGAGCCACCCTCACAGGATTGCTGTGAGTGTTGGCAGCATCATACATGGCATGTGCGTGTCAGGTACTGCAGCCCTGCTTGTCACTGGACCCTCTGCCACATCCTCCTGGCTCTGACTTGTGTTAACTAAAATTTATGGGAGGCTGTTGGTTTGGACCGAGCTCCTTCCCTAGGTCTGACAGACCAAACCAAATTGGAGTCACTCAAGACAAAGTTCCAAACCACCAAGACAAAACCAAGTTGTTTAACTGACCTTCTGAGAAATCAGGAGAGAGACATAGCCAAATGTCCAAACAGACCAGTTTTAGTCTGCATGATAAGGAAGTCCCCTCTGCTCTATCCTTCACAGGGAAAGTAACTTTGAGATGACCCAGATGCATTTTGTTCCTTTGCTGCCTTCCTCAGCCCTTTTCTGTCTATAAAGCCATCCTCCTCTGCTCAGCTCACCGGAACACTCATTCTATTTTATAGAATGAGGTGTTGCTCAATACTAGAATCGCCATTAAAAGCCAATTAAGATCATTAGACTAAATGTGTCATAATTTTTGACACTCTCCCACTCTGGATAGCAGGCATAGGCCTCAGGACAACATCCCACACCTGGCCCTTACAGCGGTGGCCATTCAGTGTCCAACTCCTGAATGGAACCAAAAAGCCAGGGCTTTTGTGACTTCTCTACACAACAGCTGCCACTTCCTCTTCCCTCCAGGTTCCTGGAAGTGGGGCTTCATAGACAAGGGACCTATGGTTCCCCTCGCTCACTTCCAGGTCTCAGCTGACCCAGTCCGAATGTGCCTGTGCTTTGGTGACAAGCTCCACAGCTGGCCGTGAGTGTGGGGAGGAGTGACGTGAGTTATGCTAGGCCCTGGGATTCGGGCAGTGAGGCTGTTACTGCTGCATAACCCAGTGTCTGTGATCAACACACTAAGACATGCATATACAATTGCTGACATACCCTTTTGGGACCCTGTGGTAGGACGCCCCTCCCACTCACCAATCAGTGCTGATAGCTGCTCAGTGATAGGCTAGTTGTTCTCAGTAGGGAGGTACTATCCCCTGGGGAACATTTGGTGATTTATAGGGGTGCTTAGGATTGTTACAATTATTAGTGGCAATTTTCATTTCATGGGCAGGGTACAGGAATTCTAGACATCTTGCCACTTTGGGGACAGTCCTGAGCAACAAAAGATTGTTGCAGTCCCTCATGATGCCAGGATGTCCAGGTGGACACTCATGTCAGTCAGAAGTTTATAATTACTGGGGCCTAGGACCTAACTCAGTTTTACATATATGTACAAAGCATTGGGGGGCATGGCTTTTGGACTAAATTTTCCAAGTATACAACTATCACATATATAGAGAGAAGACTGAAATGTTTTGCTCTGAACTTTGCCGAGAGCCATTCACTTTGGAAAACCCCATCATTCTTAACAACAGCGTTCATGATAATTTGAGGGGTCAAAACATCACACCTGCTCAGGCAGTCTTTGTTGTTCTCCAGTGCATTATGACTCTCTATGTCTCTACACAGCTAGACATATTTAGTTCTTATTTTGAAATGTCAACATATACAACTCTTCCTAAATCCTGTCTCTTGGATTTAGCCAGCTCTCCTATTTTCTGTCTTCTATTCTAGCTGTGCCCAAGCATTTACATGATAAGACACTCATTATTTTTATAACAACTTTTCTAACACTTGTCTATTACATAAGAGTTCAGGACGTTGGTCTTTTTACACTTATCATGTTTGTAGGTGGATGGTGTCACCGTGAATGGCCTTTCCAGACAGTTATGGGTGTTGCACAGTAGTTGCTGACATGGGAGGCTTAGGGCGAGGATGAGTTATGGGCTATTAAGATGAGGTTGCTCTTTGTCCTACAGGCATGTCCTGAGGCCTGCCCAACACAGAAAGATAAGGCTCCACTTTGGGCAGGTACTGATATTCTTACTTTTACAAAGGAGGAAATGGAAGCTCACAGAAGGCACAAGCATCAGCAGGCCCTCCACCCGGCTTCCTCTGTTCAGTCTCCTTCATTCTGCCTTCTCTGGACTCTATCCTATGGCCCCCAGTGAAGACACGGACAGCATAGTGCTGCATCAATCACAGGTGCATTGCAGAGCTCAAGTAAAATGAGTGCTGTGGCATTGTGCATTTATCATTTCAGGAAGATTTTTCATCCACTCAGCAAGGCCGGTCTCCTGCTTCCCAAGGCCAAAGCCAGAGGGGAAGCTGCATCCGTCTTTCCTTGTGGTCACAGGGCACATGGTAAACCATTCCTCCTGCTTGCATGGTCTCCATAGTTCGCAAACACTTGGACAGACTTGCAGAGTCTGGCCTACTCTGCCTAAGCCACCAGCAAAGGCTGTCCTGCCCTCCTCACAGTGCAGGTGCTGCCCCTTGGCTGGTGGCCGAGAGGCCAGGCCAAGAACCGAGACCCTCTGCCTCTCAGGCAGGGCCATCCCTGTGTCTCAGGTTTGTCCACCTCCCAGAGCACTGCTGTGTGCCCGCCTGGGTCAGGCTCACCTGGAGGTGGAAGGGGGACCCTCCTCCTGGAAGCTCCTCAGCTAGATGTCCACAGGGACAGGAGAAGTTGTCTCATGGGAAAGTCCCTTGTGTACAATGTTATGTTTTTGATGTTTTCTTGTCTTCCCTCTCTCTCTCTCTCTCTCTCCCTCTCTCTCTCTTTCTTTCTTATTGGGTCTCCCCGTGCTTCCCAGGTTGATCTCAAACTCCTGGACTCAAGTAATCCTTCCACTTCAGTCTCCCAAAGTGCTGGGATTACAGGTGTGAGGCACCATGCCAAACGTGATGTGTTGATATATGTACAAGTGGTGAAATGACCAAATTGGGCTAATTAATATATCCATTACCTAATACACTTACCATTTTTTGTCGTGAGAACATTGAAAATTTACTCTTAGCAACTTTCAAGCATACAGTACACTATTATTAACTATAGTTACCATGTTGCATAATACATCTCCTTAACTTATTTCTTATTTGTCAATTAAGAAGGAAAAGAAAAACAAATAAAAAAAGAGTTCCTTCAGAGCGTGTGAGTGCAGATCTTATAGTGCTTCCAAGTAAAGGGTTGGGGAGTGTCTATGGTGCGCATGCCTGTGTGGGGTGTGGGCAGAAGGCAGGACTGCTTGGACACTGGGCCACAGAAAGCTTATACTGAAGTTCCCAGGGACAGCTTGCTTGATTCTGTAATAATCCTCTTCTGGTCCAGCCTCCTCTTCGGACAGTTGCACAGAATGGCCTCACCCCTTAGGCCACATGGGTGTTCACATGGACACTGCCATCTTCGCCCTGATCTTCCTGCCTGGAGGCCCTGGGGGTTACATCGACACCCCACCCACTCCCAAGGGAGCCTCAGGAGGAATGACCAGCCAACATGGCGGCTGTTGCTCAGCTCAACATGAGGTCATGTTAGAAATGTGGGAAGAGCTGAGCACAGTAGCTCTTGCCTGTAATCCCAGCACTTTGGGAGGCAAAGGTGAGAGGATTGCCTGAGCCCAGGAGTTAGAGAACAGCCTGAGCAACATGGAGAGACCTTGTCTCTACAATAAATCATGAGAAAAAAAAAAATTGGCTGAGTGTGGTGGCACATGCCTGTATTTTAGCTAGCTGGAAGCCTGAGGTGGAAGGATTGCCTGATCCCAGGAGGTTGAGGCTGTGGTAGCTGTGATAGGGCCACTAGCCTGGGTGACAGAGTGCGACCCAGACTCAAATAAATAAATAAATAAAAAGAAATGTGGGGAGAGATAGAGAGAGTGGTGGGGCCCAGAGGGTGGCAAGGCCACCACAGAGTGGGTGCAGAAAGCCTGGAAGAGAAGGCTGAGACAAATACTAGCCTCCTTTGTTTCTGGAAGAAGCTGCTTTGATCTTCTCTCATAAAGAGATAAATCTCAACAGAAAGTACAACTGCAGCCCATGGACAGGTGTGGTAGCATGCTTCTATAGTCCCAGCTACTTGGGAGGCTGAGGCAGAAAGATCACTTGGACTCAAGAGGTCGAGGCTGCAGTGAGCTATGATGGTGCCACTGCACTCCAGCCTGGGTGGCAGGGTGATCCTCTCTTTAACAAAATAAAGATTAAACAACAAAAACTGGACCAGCAAGCTTGCCTGGCACATGTGTTTGCCCCATTCAAGAGGCAAGAGGAATTAGTAGAAGAGGGAGGAATTTAAGATGACTGCCCTGAGTTTCCACCTGGCTGACTGACTAGATTATGGCACCATACCTACGATGGGAGGGAGTGTTGGAAAATAAATCGATTTGAGAAGCAAAGCAAGGGAGGGGTTGGGCATCATCTTGAGTGTCAGCCACCCGTCAGCATCCTTGCAGAGATAATAACCCTAAGACACAGGAAGGGCCCTCAGGGGAGAGGCCAGGAGTGGGAAACTGCCCTGAGAGAGGGAGCCTCAGTCTCCTTCAGTGGGGGAAGGAATCTTCCACTTTGGTTCTTCAGTTTGTATTTATTAAAAGTTGCTTTGGACACCCCTCATAGCTTTCTAGAAAACAGTGGAAAACACTGTGATTGAGACAGCTGCTCTAGGAGAAGGCTCGGTTCTCTGGGCTGTGTCCCTGTGTGTGTGTGTTTGTGTGATGCCAGTTTTTCCCAGACGGTAGATATTAAAACCCAGCCAAGAGCACCTGTGAGGACGGGCACCTCACCCCTGCCACCTCACTCCCTGCCCCCACCCCTCACTCACCTCCCCGTTGAGGAAGCAGTGTTTTACACAGGGCATAGTCACACAAATGCAGGGCGGTTGCCAGGACTTCTGGAGGTGGCTTTCCGTATGCTGGAGCCTCTCTGTCACAGTAGCTCTATGAAATTCCACTGCCCTGGGCATTCATTCTAAGCAGATGACACCTATAAGGAAAAGGCAAGAGGGGCTGGGGAAGCTGGCACATATCTCCTGGGCTAGAGTAGCCTGAGACTATGCCAAGGAACATCCTGGGGGCCTAAGTTGGGCCTGCCAGAGCCTGCAGGAGTCATTATTACCCGAAGTCTGTAGTTTACATTAGGGTTCACATTTGGTGTGGTGCAGGGCGGTGACCCACCAGTGACTTGGAGTCAGAAGCCTTGATTTTGAGTCTTGAGTCCTGCACCTTCACAGCGTCAAGGGTCTGCAAGCCCTGCAATGGCCTCTGCTTCGTTAGGTTGCTTTCATGCCTTCATGGGTCTACAAAGAAATCTTCATGTCTTTCAGAGGCAGATTCTGGATATGTAGGGAGGTGGGTGGATGATGCTTTGCATCACTTGTACAATTAGAGGACAGGAGTAAGGCAAAAGTCAACAAGGAGATGCAGTCTGTGCCGGAGACCCACTTGAGTGGAAGGACGGGAGAGAAGGACCTGGTTTCTCCTTCATCTCACCTCCAATATCCCCCTGTGCTTTCTGCTGGCCAGACCTGGCTGGAAGCCAGTGGGAAAGGGAGCTGGGAAACATGATTTGCAGGAGAAGCCATTCTCCAAGCAGAAGAGCGAGGAGAGGATCTCTCAGCAAGCAGATGCTAGATGATGAGTTTAAAATACGGTGGCTTGGGTCATGTATCTTTAAAAGGACCTCCTGGAATCAGAACTGGTGACTGGGTAATGGTGATCATGAGCAGGGGATGGAGAGTTTTCTGCCTGAGGATAGACCATCTCTGACACTGCTGACAGGCTTAAAGATGAAGCCAAGGGATTTAGTTGACACATATAACACCAGGAAGGTCAGAGAGGGATTACCATGAGTCCCGCCACTATTTCCAGGCTGTCGAACTTCCCTTCCCCAGACACTTGTTGACGTTTGAGAGTTTTAGGAGAACTAAGGGGACCTGGAATTCCTCATATGTTGTGATTTTTTTGGTTAAAAACTTTTTCTTTTTTGGAAACAGGCTCTCACTATGTTGCCCAGGGTGACCTCAAACTCTTAGACTCAAGGACTCCTCCTGCCTCAGCCTCTCAAGTAACTGGGACTACAGATGCCAGCCTCCACGCCCAGCCAAAGATTAATTTTTTTTGGTTTTTTTTAAAGAGCAGATTTAAGCCGGGCTCGGTGGCTCAGCCTGTAATCCCGCGCCTTTGGGAGGCTGAGGTGAGTGGATTGCCTGAGCCCGCGGGTTTGAGACCTGCCTGGGCAAGCGAGACCTCATCTCTACAATAAATCAAAAAATCAGCCGGGCGTGGTAGCGTGCGCCTGTAGTTCCGGCTACTTGGAAGACTGAGGTGGAGGGATCGCCGGAGCCCAGCAGGTTGAGCCTGCGGTGGCCGGGAGCGGCCACTGCACTCCAGTCTGGGCGACAGAGTGAGACTCCAACTCAAAAAAAAAAAAAAAAAAAAAAATATGGCTGCAGTACAATCATTAAACCACCTGAGGAAGAAGTCTATCAAAAACCAAGGCTAATTACAATGCCTTCTTTGTGTGCTCCATTGACCTCAAGACTGCTGGATATTATAGGTAAGAGATGTATTGACTATTTGAATTTTTTTTTTTTCTTGAGTTGGAGTCTCACTCCATCACCCTGACTGGAGTGCAGTGGCACGCTCCCAGCCACCGCAGCCTCGACCTGCTGGGCTCCAGCGATCCTTCCACCTCGGCCTTCCAAGTAGCAGGAACTACAGGTGCATGCTACCATGCCCGGCTAATTTTTGATTTATTGTAGAGATGAGGTCTCTTCAAGTTGCCCAGGTGGGTCTCAAACCCGCGGACTCAGGCAATCCACTCACCTCAGCCTCCCAAAGCGCTGGGATTACAGGCTGAGCCACCAAGCCAGGCCAACTATTTGAATTTAAATTAGGCTTGATGCAGTGGCTCACACCTGTAATCCCAGCATTTTGGGAGGCTGAGGCAGGAGGATTGCTTAAGCCCAGGAATTTGAGACCAACCTGGGCAATATATTGAGATCTTGTCTCTACAGAAATAAAAAAATTAGCCAGGTGGCATGTGTCTGTAGTCCCAGCTACTTGGGGAGGCTGAGGCAAGAGGATTGCCTGAGCCCAGGAAGTCAAGTCTACAGTGAGTCGTGATCCTGCCACTGCACTCCAACCTGGGTGACAGAATGAGACTCCAACTCAATCAATAAAAATTAAACAAAATTCAATTTCTTACTAGTCATTTTTTTATTTGAGACTGTGTCTCACTCAGTCACCTGGGCTGGAGTGCAGTGGTGTGATCATAGCTCACTGTAACCTCAAACTCCTAGCCTTAAGCAATCCTCCCTTTTTAGCTTCTTGAGTAGTAAGGACTATAGACACAAGTCACTATACCTGGCTAATTTCCAACTTTTTTATAGAGATGGGGGGAAGTCTTGCTATGTTGCCCAGGCTGGTCTCGAATTCCTAGCCTCAAGCAATCCTCCTACCTCAGTCTCCCAAAGCACTAGGATTACAGACGTGAGACACCACACCTGGCCAGCTAGCAGTAATTTGAGGGCTCAGTAACCACATGTGGCCAGTGACTACTGTCTTGGAAAGCACAGATAGGAACATTCTCATCACCACACCAACTTGGTGGATTCTTGGTGTCGGTGGAAAGGAAACATGTCTGTTCAAAAGGACTGATAAATGTCTTCCTGGCACTCAATTCTAAACAGAAAGGGTCATATGTGCAGTACTTACTTGAGGGACAGCACGCCACACTTCCACAGGATGCTCCCCTAGATAGAAGCAGAGGGCAGGAACCCCAAATGGAACTCAGCGAAGGTTTTCTGCAGGAAGGGGGATGGCCAAGGTAATATGAGGCCCAGTCTGGTGGTTCCAGATACTCTAAATTGACACAACAGATGGGTTTAGGGAAACAGCTTAATTTCCTTAAATCTGGTGTTTGTTTTTTTTAAATTATGTGGTTGATGGGCTGAGTTAGTCTTGAGGATGGATTCAAACAAATCTCAGCCGGGCACAGTGGCTCATGTCTGTAATCTCAGCACTTTGGAAGGTGGAGGCTAGAGGATTGCCTGAGCCCAGGAGGGTGAGCCCCCATCTCTACAATAAAACAAAAAATTAGCCAGGTGTGGTGACTTGCAGCTGTAGTTCCAGCTACTTGGAAGGCTGAGGTGGATCACCTGAGCTCAGCAGGTGGAGGCTGTGGTGGCCGTGAGTGTGCCACTGCACTCCAGCCTGGGTGACAGAATGAGACTCCAACTCAAAAAAACACAAGCAAACAAATCTCAAGGCAATAAGCCTAGATGCCAGGTTTTTTCAATCCACTTTAGTACCCCTAAGCCAACAACATTGGCAGCCCTACCCTCACCTCAAGTCGGTGCTGGCTTCTTTCTCAGACTCATTCATTCATCCATTCATTCATTCATCATAACATAAGTGAGCTTCAGGTATGGAGGTGGGCTCCTCAGGAGCCATGGCCCCTTGACTCCCCTGCAGCAGGCTCCCCTCCAGGCTCTGGGACGAGCCTCCCCTACCTCTGACCCCCAGGGCCCCTGCATAACCCAGAGTCTACACAACACAGACCAGGCTCTCAACACTGCCTGTAGCTGCTGGCATTGGGCTATGTGAGTAGGAACAGATCCTATTCCTTTTCAGTCCCACGTCCGGCTGAGCTGGGACAAGTCAACAGCCTGCCCTGCCCTGCCCTTTTTTGATCTGGTAGCTTTGTTGGCAGCAAAGGGGATCCCAAACCTCACCATCTAACCTCCTTCTTCAGGGGCCCTACTCCAGTCTCAGCTGGAGCTTGCTCTTTTTCTTCTTACTAGGTCCCAGACCAGCTTTCCTTTCATCCCTGAGAGAAAAATGGCCTTTCATGCCCCTTGCTGAGACCCATTATTACTTTACATGCAGGAGGACACCAAATCCTATGAGGACCTGAAAGCGGAACTCAGCAACTCTACAGACTGGAGCCAGATCACTGCTGTGAGTCCAGGGCAGGGTGGTTGGGCCCTGCAGTGGCCAGCTGGCAGTCAGACCCATGGGAGCCGAGAGCCCTCGAGAAGATGCCAGTGTCCTGTGCTTTCCTTCCCATTTCTCCCCAATTCTCATGGAAGCTCTTGCTGTTAACTCCAGTGCCTGTAGCAGCTGTGTTTCCTTCGTATTTCCTGGTGAAATTGTTCCCAAATTGTATCACATATAGGAGTCTGGGTGATAGGGGAAGGGAATGAGGGAGAAATATTAAAATGCAGATTCCGCCAGATGCGGTGGCTCACACCTATAATCCCAGCACTTTGGGAGGCAGAGGCGAGAGGATTGCCTGAGCCCAGGGGTTCGAGACCAGCCTGGGCAACATGACGAGACCTCATCTCTATAATAAGTTTTTTTCTTTTTTGAGTTGGAGTTTCACTCAGTCGCCCAGACTGGAGTGCAGTGGCCGCTTCCGGCTACCGCAGCCTCGACCTGCTGGGCTCCAGCGATCCTTCCGCCTCAGCCTTCCAAGTAGCAGGAACTACAGGTGTGCACTACCATGCCCGGCTAATGTTTTTTTTTTAATTTATTGTAGAGATGAGGTCTTGCCAAGTTGCCCAGGTGGGTCTCGAACTCGCAGGCTCAGGCAATTCACTCACCTCAGCCTCCCAAAGCGCGGGATTACAGGCTGAGCCACTGAGCCCGGCTATAATAAGTTTTAAAAAATTGGCTGGGCTCGGTGGCTCAGCCCGTAATTCCAGCACTTTGGGAGGCCGAGGCAAGTGGATTGCCTGAGCACACGGGTTCGAGACCCCACCTGGGCAACTTGGTGAGACCTCATTTCTACAATAAATAAAAAATTAGCTGGGCGTGGCAGCTCGTGCATGTAGTTCCGGCTACTTGGAAGGCTGAGGCAGAAGGATTGCCTGAGCCCAGCAGGTGGAGGCTGTGGTGTCTGGGTGCGTGCCACTGCACTCCAGCCTGGGGGATGGAG
>CAUYQG010255547.1:0-34091 GCA_963574415.1 Tarsius wallacei
GGGGAGGGAGGGGGAGGAGGTGACTCGAGCATTTAGACACAAGCGAGAGGATCATGGCGGATGGCCCCAGGTGTAAGCGCAGAAAGCAGGCGAACCCGCGGCGCAATAACGGTGAGTGGCGGAGGGGCCGTGGAGCGGCGGGTCAGGGGGAGCCGGGGGCCGGGGCGCCCCGGGGCGCGGGGGGCGAGCCGGGCGGGGGCGGCCGGGCAGGGACAGGCAAAGTGGAGTGGGAAAGTAGAAAGTAGTCTCTGCCCCTCCGCCGCCGCGCCGGGCCGCTCTCCCTGAACCGTTATGTCTCTCACCTGGTCTCCGCCTAGCGGCCCCGCCGCCCTGGACCGTTAGCCGCCGCCGCATCCCCGCGCGGGCGGGCGGCCGGACGCGGCGGCCACTTTTCTGGCCCCGGGTGGCGCGGCTGTTGCTTCTTTTCGCACTTTTCCCCACTCCCGTGCCCTCCGCGCCGCCCTCTCCCCTCCTCCCCAGCCCCCGGCGTTATTCTCCCCCGCGCGAGGCCCCGGAGCCAGGAACAAACTTGTGCCCGGCGCCGGCCGTGCGAAGTGGCTTCCGCGCCGCGGCCCCGGCGGGCGCCGTCCTCGGGCCCCGCGCTCGGGCGGGCGGCGGCGGCGGCGGGACGGGCGGGCGGTCCGTGCGTGTGCGGGCGCCGGGGTGCGCGCCGCGGGGGGACCGGGCTCGGCGGCGGCGGCGGCGGCGGCGAAGTTGGGACGGGCGGGCGGGCGAGGCGCGCTCGGAGCGGGGACTGGAGGCGGAGGCGCGGGTCCCCAAGCGCCCTCCTCCCGGCCCGGGGCTCCGGGCGAGCCCGCGAGCGAGGAGGTCCGCCTTCCGCGGGCCGGCGGGGCGGCGGGGCCGGGCGGGAGCGGGCACTCCCGGCCGGCGGGCGTGCTTGTGGAGTTGTTACCTGGCTCGGGGACCGGGAGGCACCACAGACAGGTCCCCTCCCCGGCAGGCCGGCTCTCCGCGCCGGGATGGGCGGTGCGCGGCGCCCCGCTTTTCTCTTTCGGTTTTGGGGAAGTTGTTACCTGGCCGGGCGCGCGGCGCGGAGCCGGGGCGTGGAGCGCGGACGCCGCTCGCGGTCGCGGGTGGGGGGGAGGGGCGGGCGGACCGACGGGCGCGCGGGGGCTATTGATCTGGGCCGGTGTGCCCGGGGACGCACGCCCCTCTCCCTGCCGGGCGTGGGAGTTCGGAAGAGAGCGGGCGAGGCGAGCGCGAGCCCCGGACATGTGGCGGCGGCGGCACGGCCGCCCTTTCCAGTTTGGAGAGACGCTGTAAGTTGCTCGTGTGCCTGCTGCTCTCGGGGGCTCGCTCGCTCTCCCTGTCGGGGAGCGGCGAGATGTCGGCTGGTGGTTATTGTCTGGACAGTTCCTGCGGCGCGAGGGGGCTCGCCAGCTGGGGGCGCGGGGGCCGCGGGGGGCGCGGGGAGAGCCCGGGAGCGCCGCCCGCCGGGAGCGCCGCCCGCCCGCCGGGTACCTGTGTCTGCAGAGCGCGGCCGCGGCCCTGCCGGCGCGGCGAGGCTATATAAGGAATTACACGCACATTTCGGACCGAGGGGCTCGTCTGGTTCGGGCGTTATTTTTAAAGCGAGTTTTAAGAGTGGGCGAATAAATGCGCCCGCAATGGGATCGCTGTGGCGTCCAGAAAGCGAGGAGATACGTGTTTAAGCGAAAACTCTCCCGCGCCCCCCGCCCCCGCCCCCGGCTCCCGTCCTCCGCCCCTCCGGGATGCGAAACGCCAGGTTTTGTAACCTTTCCTGGCAATTTTAGGTTTTGTGTGGGATTTCCTGTCTAGAAGCAGATACGAACGTTTCTAAGCTGTTCCTTTCAGTCAGTGGACAGATATTTAACATATTTTAGCCGACATTAAAATCACTGCTTTCAGGAGTGATTTTAATTATTCAGATAAATATTTGCATTTAAAGACGCCTGCTAGTTATGATTGAAAGGTATTTTGGCATCCTCATTGTGGAGAGATGACTCGTTATAGCAGGGAGCGGAGCCTAGGCGATTGCAATTTTAATTTCCTGTTTTAGCGTCAAATAGTGTGTGTTCTATATCAAGCTGTTGCCGCTGTTGCTGATGTGGCTTTATGAAAGGTAAGTTGGTTCGGGAACGGCTGTTCGCTTTTTACCTTATTTAAAATGTTGATCGCCAGAGAAAGGGGCTTTTCTTGTTGCTGACGACATGTGTGTGACATGTGAGTCTGAACCACCCAGCGTCGGTGCAGCTGCTGTAAACATGTTTACCTGAACAGGAAAGAATGGATTTCTCTCCTAAAGATCCTGTGATACGAATATTACACTCGTAAGGCATATCAACAGATGACTTAAGGGGGAAAAAAAGCTATCCTGAAAGGTACTTGAAATCAACAGGAAAAAGAGGTTCTTGATCGCTGCAGCAAATGGCAACTTGTGCAGGTAGAAAAAAGATGGTGTTTAGTTTTCTCCTGCATGTATGTCAGCCCCCTCCTGTCTGCTGCTTTCATTCTCAAGGGAGGGATTTATTTACCACGCTTGCTGTCAGTGTTATTCCTTTGTGTTTAATATTAGAAAAACAGATTTGGGGCTGTTTAGCACAAAACGTCTTGTCTGCAGTATGCATTACTCTCAGAAAACAAAAGGTGTTTAAGATAGCACTGTACTACTACAGGTATCTTCCATTTTCATCACTTTTAGCTCTGTCCTTGTATTTCTTTTTGTTCTCAAATGCATTTCATTCATTGCCGATGACTACAGCCATGCTATTTGATTTAGCCTTATATTTTGCAAATTAAAAATGAAGTTATATTCCATTGTGTTGTGAAACCTCAGAATAGGTGCTGGTTAATATTTCTTAGCAATGCAGTCATATTTAAGTTGCAGATGTTTATTGGAGAGAATTGCCTGAAAAAATGTTAACTCTTAAATCTTTTTAATGGAGAAATATGTGATGTATACGATGGGAGATAGTCTTAAAGATACTTTGTGTTATTTATATGTAAATAATATTTTATTCATTTTGAAATAAGGTATGCAGATTTTACTGCTAAGCCTTCAGTAAAACATTTTAATTTCCTTTCTGGAATGTATCTGAGGGTAGGATACTAATGGGAGTATCAAGTATCAATGTAACTTGACGGGGTAAACCAATAGAGCAAGGTTTGGCCAAAATATCTAACCTTGTGTGATAACTTTATGGTAATAATGTTAGTCATCTGTAAAGAAGTGACATTAGAATTGCTTGAATTGGTTCTTGCCATTTATAAGGTAATGCTTTGTTTGTTGTATTTTTAAAATCTGTCTTCTCCTTTTGCACATTCTACTCTGTTTTTCTTCTTGTTGTACTTCCTTTTTTCTTCTATTTTCTTTTTTTCTTTCTTTTTTTTTTTTTTTTTTGAGAAATGTACTCTAGCTACTAATGACCACATGCTGATTAATTCACTTTAGGTAGAATACTAGGTACATATCTTTCTGTCATTAGCACCATTTCCTCTTGCTATCATTGGAAACCACCAGTAGAGGATGCTAACAAAAATGATTATTGGTGTAATAGTATCATAAGTCTTTCTATCTCCTCTACTGATTGAGACTTTCAGTATAATTCTGAGTCTTACTGTTAACTTAAAAGTAGCTTTGGGTAATTTAGGCATAATCATTTTCTAGTTTGCTGGGACTAGAAAGAAGTAGGAATGCTATAGCTTGAATTGTTTCATAAGTTTGAGCTATTTAAATCTTGAATTGAGATTGCTGTCAGTCTTGCTTCAGAGTAGTTGTATTACTTCTTTTTTAAAAAAGGGTTTTGTTTTTTATTCTGAGGTTTGGAAAAGAATATGTAATAGTTGTCCCTTATTTCTTTTTCACATTTATTACGTTTTTAATCTCTTTTTTATTTCATCGTAGGATTCCTGAAAAAAAAATTTAAATGTTAAATGATATAAATGGTTAAGTATGGTAAGGAAAATTGCAATTAGTTGATTGATAATACTGTGTAATTACTTTTCCATAACTTATGTAAACTAAGACTATAGATGGGTTGGCAGACAATTACTAAAGGAGGTGTTAACCAACAGTCATTCAGATACTAGTGATTTTAGATCTTATCTTTTCCTTTCCCTTCAAGTCCTTTTCCTACTGGTGGTCCTCTCCATCCCATCTTTTCACTTTAAGAATCAGGTAGTGTATAAATTTTAAATTTACCAGTTGTAAGTTAAGGAATGTGTTTGTTTTGAGGTTTTAAATGCAGTGGAAAAGTCTCTATAGTTTGTTCATTGTTGTATGCTTGTATTCACAGAATTACTATTTTCAACAAGCGATGTAAATTGAAATAACTTGTACGTATAAATAATTGTACGAAACTTAATGTATTTAGTTATGTCTTTTGTGTCCATATAGTTATGTTAATATAACTGTAAACTTTAAGCCTGTTACTAGGCAAACTATTAGAAGTATTTATTTCCTTATTTGTAATGGTATTTCTATAAATGTACTACTACTGGTACATAGCAATAGTCATCATACTGTTTATATCGAATTAGTAGGAATTACCTGCATTATCAGGTAAGCCTGTGTTAATTTCTCATTTTAGGGTGTCATGGTTCTTCGTGTGTGTGTGTGTGTGTGTGTGTGTGTGTGTGTAAGTGTAAGTGTAAATACAGTTTTTCATTGCCTGACAGGTATTTTTTAACTTTGGTGTTCTCCTAATTTCTGAGAGCTCAGTAGTAAATGGGTGTGATTCACTTACCTTTTGATGAACTGAGAACTTTACCACAAAGTCATAAGATACATCATTGTAGCATGGAGCAAAACTTAATAAAGTATCTTATAAATTGAAAGCAACAATCGTTTGTTAAGATGACCTTGATATAAAAAACATGTGAAATGTTTATTAAGTCTCTAGTATTTTTGAAATACCATACCATCCTATGTATATAACTTTAGTTAGCTTTGCAGCATGTACTGAGAAACTTCTGTTGTATTGAGAGTATTTTAAAAATAACAACATAATTAGTTCTTAGTTGTATTTTTATTTTGTTCCCCCTTTTTGCTTTTACCTGTATAAATCACTTCTAAGCATGTGATTAGAGCCAGATGTAGACACAGATGTAATGTCATGTGGAATTATATTGTTAGCTACTCTTAACTACCTGCATTGAATTGCAGTAGAGAAGGAGAAAAATCATGCAGATGGGAGAAGATGTGCAGTGGTGTGCAAAAGTGCAATGAAAGGTTAGAGAACTTGATGAAATTGTAGAAATAGTATTTAGAATTGAAAAAGGCGGCTCAATCTTTGCAAGGTTATCACTAACTTATGGGGAGATGCGTGTTTATTTTTAATAAAGAGACAAGCTAAAATAAAAGTGCATCGTTGAAAGAAAATGCAAAAATATTTCAAACTAGGAAAAAAATGCCCTAATTCGGCAATATGATTAAAAAAATGGGTTTCAAAACATTTTTGAAAGGGCAGATGTGGTACATACTATTAGCTAAATGATCATTGAATTAGACATAAGCTAAAAGTAGGAAATAAATTGATATACATGTAATAGAAAAAGTTTTGCACAACCCTGTTAAGATTAAGTCTGATCTATTATTTAGGCATTGCCATAGAAAATAATTGTTCCTTTGGATGGGACAGTGTTTTAAGTAGTGTATTGCTAAAGGATTATTAGGACATCAACTTTACTAAATAAGAATTTTTAGTATGGTGTAAGCATGTCTGGATTTTAACCTTGATGGAGGTGGGTTAAATTTGAAATTGGGTTGTTAAAAAATATGGCAATATAATAGGGTACTTAAATAGCAAAATTCTCTCTAATAAGTAAAATTTTCCTTAGGACTGTTTTCAGAAAGAAATTATTATTTAGAACTTCATTAATTGTGTGAAAACATTTTGGAGTATGTATTGTGGGTGTAGATAAATGAAGGATTTCTAAAGGAAAAGCAAAAAAAGTAACTATGAAACTTTATTAAATTCTCATTTTTCATTCCCTAAGAAGTATTTTTCTCTAATTTATTTCTTCAAATAGCTCCCTGTTAGTTTATGTTTTTCTATACATAGGGATTGCGGGTATCTGTCCATATACACATTGCTTCTCATAATCAACATTTTGTATTTATGGAGACCTGATAATACATGGAGATTGAGGTGTAAACTGTGGCTGTTCATAGAAAACCTTATAGTATGGCAATCTGGGAAAACCTTTTTCTCTTGTGGAGTAACAACTAGATCTGTGCTGAAATTATTAGTAACAGATGTTTTATGATCTTTTAATTCCCATCCTCCTTTTCCTTTTCTCTCCTCCGTCCATACTTACAGTTAAATGTGAGTGGAAAATAAATCTACAGATAATGTTAGATTATCATGTTTATTGTATTTTATATTGAAAGTCCTCTGTTTTTGCGTTCTAATTTCGAATTTTTAGATATTTTAAATATTGTGATTTCAATATTCTTTTTGTAAAATGTGGATACCATTATTCTTTAGATATCTTGGTCACTAGCCTATAATATAATCTGATTTTCCTTACTCTTAAGGTCCTTATATTCTTTAATTCACAATTCCAACAATGTATGGCTTTGGGATTTTTTTAAAAGTAGATCTTGTGGAGTGTTTACTAGTTTGCTAATTAAAAAACTCATCATTTTCTTGGAATCACACATTTTAAATGCGGATGATATTCTTGTCCAAAATAATTTTTTATCTGAAAACTGATACAGATAAGTTGAAATTTAGGGTCTTTAAGTAGAAACTCTAGAAGAGACTTTAAAATGTGTTTTGAGAAGGGGTAATGTCAAGACAGAATGATATAGTAAAATCCTTCAAGGAGTAAATTGTCTGAACCTGGGCTCAAGTTAACCTTGCTCTGCCTTGCGTACTTGAAAGGGCTGTGAAAATCACTGTATCTTATTAATGTTTTCTTTTTTCTACCCTAAAACTAAGGTGCTATTCACTCTTACTGCTACTTCACTTTCCTGAATCTCTTTTGATACTCTTATTTATTGCTTTTGGAGGAAGAGGGGAAAAGCAAGGGAGGGAGGAGTTAGTTGGTGAAGAGAAAGTAATTTCATGTGAATAAAAAGTAAGAAAATAAAGTGGAATAATTTTGGAGTTGGAGAGATTTGGGAGAATAAAACAATGCTATTTTTGCAGAAAAGCAAACAAGAGTCTAAGAGTAAAATGATTTTGGCAGGTTTACATTACTAGTTAGCTTGCTGTAGGTCACAGCTTTTCAGGTTCTTAGTTCAGTATTCCCTTTATTAGGCCATTTGTGAGCATATTTATCCATGATGGTAACAAGCAAGAACTAGGTGCCATGGATTTTCAGATTGATCAAACCAAAATGTGTAGAATATTCAGTCATCTCAGAAAAAGGGACTTCCAATACATATATTGTATACATCTATCAAATTTAGTAGTTTGTGTTATTATATCAGTTAAAACTTTTCAGATGTAGAACATTAGTATTATTTAGAGGCATTCTCTTGATTGGATTTTTTTTTTTTTTTTGTCATTTTTCCCAATCTCAATTCCCATTAGTCCTCCTACCCCTCACTTGGATCCAATCTAATGTGTTTTATATGTTTTCTTGGTTATATAGCTATCCTTGTAAAATTTTGTAGCTCTTTGTGTGTTTTGCATTTACATAACTGCTACTTTGCTGTATAATTGTTTTCTTTGGGGGGGGGGTTGGAGTCTCACTCTGTCGCCCAGACTTCAGTGCAGTGGCCGCTCCTGGCCACCGCAGCCTTGACCTGCTGGGCTCTGGCGATCCTTCCGCCTCAACCTTCCACGTAGCTGGAACTACAGGCGTGCGCTACCACACCTGGCTAATTTTTTGATTTTTTGTAGAGATGAGGTCTTGCCAAGTTGCCCAGGTGGGTCTTGAACCCGTGGGCTCAGGCAATCCACTCACCTCAGCCTCCCAAAGTGCGGGATTACAGGCTGAGCCACTGAGCCCAGCTTATAATTGTTTTCTTTACTTAACATTGTTTGAGATCTGTTCATGTTGCTGTATGTGCATCTAGTTCATTGCTTCTGACTGTGTAGCGTTTCATTTGTATAGTCAGCACAAATTACTTATTTATTCCCCAATGATGGATGCCCAGGTTGATTCCAACTCTTGTATACAAACAGTGCTATAATAAACATTCTCGTATGTGTTGTTAATGGCCATGAAAGAGTTTCTCTGGGTAAATATATCCAGAAATAGTATTGTTGAGTATAGATCAGGCACATATTTAGTATTACTAAGTTCTGCCAGATTATTTTAAAACAGCAATTTTTTTATTACCTTCACCAATAATGTAAAATAATTCCTATTTTCTCACATTTTTGCCAGTCTTTGGTATTCTACAATATCCTGTATTTTGCTTATTTGTCAGTTGTTAAATAGAATCTCATGGTTACTTTACGTTTCTGTGTTTACTAGGGAGATTGATTATTTCTTCATATCCTTGATAGCAATTTGGGTTTTCCTTTTTATGCTGGTCTGTTCAGACCCTTGCCTATCTTTTTAGTTGGGTTTTCACTTCTTTGTGTTGCTTTCTCAGAATTACTTGTATGTTTGCAATAAGACTCCCTAATATTCAGTCATATGTTGGCTTTGACTAGGGTATGGAAATCTTTATTTTTAACGTATAAATCTATCAAAATTTTGACTTCATGGGTAGTAAGAAATCATTTCTAATCTATAGATTACAAACATATTTTCCTAGATATTCTTCTATTGGTTTCATAGTTTTACCTTTAACATTTATGTCTTTAATGCATCTGGAGTTCACCTTTTGAATATAGAATGTCTTTCTTAAGAGGAGCAAATATAGTGGTTAAAAGTTTGGGTTCAGCCTGTAATTCCAGCACTTTGAGAGGCCGAGGCGAGTGGATTGCCTGAGCCTGTGAGTTCAAGACCAGCCCAGGCAACTTGGCAAGACCTTGTCTCTACAATAAATAAAAAATAAACCAGGCATGGTAGTGCATGCCTGTAGTTCCAGCTTCTTGGAAGGCTGAGGCAGAAGGATCGTCGGAGCCCAGCAGGTCAATGCTGGGTGGCTATGAGCGTGACACTGTCCTCCAGCCTGGGTCATGTTGTTATAATCCAAATCACAAAAAAAAAAAAAAAAAAAAAAAAGTTTGGGTTGTTCCTGTAAATTTACTGTATCACTTTGACCATGTTCTTTAGTGTCCCTATGCTTGAGTTTTCCTATATGTAAATTGGGCATATACATCTCAGAGTTGGGAAGACTAAAAGAGGAATAGGAAACATTGTGCTAGTATATGTTTTAAGTGGTCAGTACATATTTGTTTAAATTTTTGCTTAATTGGTTGAGTTTATTTGTTTTAAATACATTTTGCATCATTTGGCAGTTTCTTGTCCTCTTATCCAGTATTAACTCTAACTAATATAACTACCATCTAAAAGGATGTTGCTATAAAATTTGCTTATTTTTTTGTAGCTTTGGTGTTAAACATTGCTTAGTTGTTCTGACCTTAGACGAGGCTCTTTGTTAAATCATCAGTAGACTAGTAATACACATTAAATCTTCATCGTAATGCTGTATGTGGTATGTCATTCAACGTTAGGAAGGCTTCCTTGCATTCATTTTAAGGGGCATTATATCGAGAGCAGACCTCACCATATCACTTTTATGCATAGTATTGACATGGACTTCAAGGATGTCTCATTGTTATTCTGTTGCACAAATCAAAGAATCCAAGCCCAAGGAAGCTAAACTGTATAATCTCTACTTCAATAGTTTAAGCAGTATGGAGTCTGCATCCATTTGACTTGGAATATGTTGAAGATGGTTTACTTTGTTGCTAAGATATAGATCAGGGCAATACTAAAACAAAAGTTAAAACTGTACCCTGATGTGTGTTTTTTTTTTGTTTTCATAAATTTTATTGGGTATAATTTATATACAATAAGATATACCACGATACATGTACATTTTGATGAGTTTTGGCATATTTATGTACATGTGTAACCACCAGCACCACAATCAAGATGTGGATACATTTCTATTTCCCTGAAAAGTTCTCCTGTATCTATTCTTGGCCAGCCTCCCCACTTGTGGCCCTTAGCAACCAAATGATCTGCTTTTGGTCACTAGAAATTATATTTATTGTTTCTAGAGTTTCATAGAAAAGGGAACCATACAGCATGTATTCTTTGTCTACCTTCTTTTGTTCAGCGTAATATTCTTGAGATTCATAGTATCAGTAGTTCATTCCTTTTGTATTGCTGAGTAGTATTCCATTGTATGAATATATCACAAGTTGTATAGTCGTTCACCTACAAAGAACCTATTAGTTTGGGTTGCTTTCTGGTTCTTTGCTCAATGAATAAAGCTGCTGTGAACATTCATAAAAAATTTTATGCAGATATATGATTACATTTCTCTTGGGTGAATACTTAGGAGTACAATTGCTGGGTCGTATAGTAAGTGTATGGTTAACTTGGTAAGAAACTGTGAAGTACTTGTAACATTTTTACATTCCCCCCAGTGATGTGTGAGAGTTCTAATTGCTCCACATCTTCACAAACACTTGTCTTTGTTTTTAACTTTAGCCATTCTAGTAGATTAGTGATAGAATCATTTTGGTTTTGATTTGTATTTCACTGCTAAATAATGGTGTTTGAAGATCTTTTGCTGTATTTATGGCCATTTGTATATTTTCTTTTGTGCAATATCTGTTCAAATCATTTGTCCATTTGTAATTGGGTTGGCTTATCTTTGTGATATTGAGTTATAAGAGTTCATTGCCTATTCTGGACTCGAGTTCTTGTTGAGTGTGTATGTGTGTATATATATAATAGTTTCTCCCTTTCTGTGGCATGTCTTTTAATTTTCTTAATGGTATCATTGAAGTGCAAAAGTTTAAAATATTGATAAAGTCCAAATTAATAATTTTATTCATTTAGGCTTTGTGCTTTTTGTGTCCTTTCTAAAAATATTTTTGCAAGCTCCAAGGTGAAGATGTATTTGCTCCCTTTTTTTTAGTCTTATAGCTTTGACATTTAGATCTATGGCCCATTACACATTAATTTTTGTCCATACACTGTTTTTGTCTTTATCTATGTCTGCTTGAGATAGCCTTCAGTAGTTTGCAAGAGACAAAAACTTGGTCTAAACTCATCAAAATTAAATATGAGAATTTTGTATTTGAATTTAGAAAAATATTTTTCAGAGCCCAACTAAGAACCAAACCTAAGTGTTGTGGCAGAACATAAATCCTACCTTCCTGGTTTTAACAATTTTTAAATGAGAGCAATTGCGTTGTGCCTAATCAGTGTTTTCAAGACTTTTTGAGTCTTTGACACATTTTTAATTTACTGAGACATACTTTAGTATGGCTACAGTTTCAGAGAAAGATGCACAGGGAGAGTGGCCATGTTAAGCAGAATGTGTATGTTATCTTTGTGGTCTCTTTTTAATACATGGTTTTAATGAGTTTAGCAGCATATCAATTCTTTTTCACATTCCATAGCTTATACTTTTACATGGGAGCATGGTTTAAACTTACCCTTTATCTTGAATTCATTAAAGAACATAATTTTATCCTTGACATCAATGTTTAATCTTATTGATTTCTAGTTACATATTTTACCATTTATTTTGCTATAGCTAAATAAAAAGTTTTTAGCTTTTTCGAACTTTGATGAATTGATTACAGATAGTTATTTGCTCATATTTATCAATACTTATCATATTTGTATAATATTTGCTCATATTTATCTGTTTTTTTCCTAAAAAAGGTAGATGTCACTGTACTAATTCCCATATAGTTCTTATTTTTAAGATAGTTTTTCTGCCTGAGTTTTCTGTTTCTTTTCATTACCTATTCTTTTTCCTTATAAATCCATTATAACCAATTTGTATCTTATTTTTGTTTTTAAGGATCTCACTTTTTTATACTCCTTTTATCTCTGTGTGTCTTGAACATTATAGATATTAATGCATAATTCCTTCTGGTTTGGTATTTTTAGGTGCATTTATAGAAAGAGCATTGAACTGGGAGATAGAAGTCTTAGATTCTAATACTGAATTTGCCATTGACTGGCCTATGAAATTGAGAAAATAATTCAATTTATCTGGGCCTAAGTTTGTTCATCTATGCAATGAATTTGATGGATTATTGTATGCTAGGCAATGAGACTCGGCAGATGACAGGTACAATACCTTGATCTAAGGAGCTTACAGTGTAGTAGGGAAGAAATAAAGGAAAAGACATCTTGAGAATATAGTTTGGTAACTGATGTGATATTCTTTTATTTATTTATTTTATTTATTTATTTATTTTTTTAGTTGGCGTCTTACTCTGTTGCCCAGACTGGAGTGCAGTGGCATTCCCCCGGCCACCGCAGCCTTGACCTGCTGGGCTCCAGTGATCCTTCCACCTCAGTCTTCCAAGTAGTCGGAACTACAGGCGCGCACTACCATGTCCGGCTAATTTTTTTTTTTGATTTATTGTAGAGATGAGGTTTTGCCAAGTTGCCTGGGTGAGTCTCGAGCCCGCAGGCTCAGGCAATCCACTCGCCTTGGCCTCCCAAAGTGCTGGGATTACAGGCTAAGCCATCAAGCCCAGCCACTGATGTTATAATCTATTCCATATATGTAGAGGGGATAGTGCTTATGCCAAGTCTTAATTGCTGTGTGTGAGTTACTCTTAGTGAAAATGTGGAAAATAATGTTCCATACAGGGGGACTAGTATGTGCATAAAGACATGACATACACACACTCACACGTACACACACTCACACGTGCACACACACATTGTGGGACCTGAAGGTAAAACCTTGTAGGGTGAGTGGAGGAATGGCTAAAAATGAGGCTAGAGAATTAGAGAGTAAGCTAATGAAGAAACAAGCTTTGTGTTGTTACACTGAGTTTAGATTTTATCTTGAATGAGAAATTACCAAAGGTCCTGAAGCAAGATGTGACATGATTATATTTATATACAGCAATTCATAATTTTGTTTCTTTATATATTAAGATGATTACAAATTTAAGACTACATATGCTTGCTTTACTAAAAGTGGGAAAAGTTGTAAAAGTAAAATCTGATTCATCCTGCTTTCCTGAAAATTATCGAGTAATAGTAAATGATGAGTAATTTACGTCCTTGGATAATTTTCATAATTAATTTACATAATTAATGGCAGTAAAATCATCTTATTCCATAGGATTATAAACCACTTGTTTATTTCTGTTCTAATAATGCTAGTAGATTCATACAGCAATTGCTTTGAAATGATGCTGCCACCACCATCACTGCCACCATCACTTCTACCGTCATCATAATATCAATGGATGGCTTACACTAGTAGAAGCATAAATGACCTTAGGTTAGAGTTGGTGACTGAAATATATACACCAAGTTGGCTGTGAATTTCTGTGTTCTGCCTTCTTATGGGGAATTGTGTATTTTTATTTTTTTGAATGAATACATCACAGCCCAAACAAGTGATTTACAGTCCTATGGAGTAAGATGGTTTTACTGCCATTAATTATGGTTCTCCAAGGATGTAAAACTTTTTGTTTATTATTACTTGATAATTTTCTGGTTTATTTTTGACATTTATTAATGGGTCTGTGTACAGCTCCATCTCATAAACCTGTTATTGCTCTTTGATATCAGTTCTCTACCATAGATATTTAATAAAATGCAATTAGACTATTCCTGTCATTCTATAAGCTGGTAGAGTACTTGATTGCCTATGATAAATGAGGCTAATAAGTGAGCTGGCCTTTTATTTTCTGTTTTAAATTTTCTGGGCAACTACACAACTTTAAATTCCAAATAAAATAAAACTTTATTTACCTGAATATTTCTCATTCAAAATAAGCCGTGATTCCAGCCTGGTATATGTTTTCTTATTGAATAAAAAAAAATCAAGCTTTATTTGTATAGATGAAAACCAGTGCATTTTTTAATACCAAATGGTGAAGAAATACACCTTATCATGTTTCAACCTCTAAGTTTAATATTTCTTATGTAAAAATTAGTGCCTTATTTATGCCTCAGTTTTCTTTCTTTTCTTTTCTTTTTTTTTTTTTTTTTTGTGAGTCGGGGTCTCACTCCATCACCCAAGCTGGAGTGCAGTGGCACGTTCACGGCCACCCCAGCATTGACCTGCTGGACTCCCGCAATCCTTCCACCTCAGCCTTCCAAGTAGCCAAAACTGTAGGCGCACGCTACCACGCCTGGCTCATCTAATTTTTGATTTATTGTAGAGACGAGGTCTTGCCAAGTTGCCCGGGTGGGTCTTGAATTGTGGGCTCAGGCAATCCACTCGCCTTGGCCTCCCAAAGTGCTGGGATTACAGGCTGAACCACCGAGCCCGGCACATCTTTCTTTTTGTTTTACTTTCTGAGGTGGTTCCCCACCTTATTTTTCCCTTCACTTAAGATTTTTAAGTCTGCAGCCGGGCGTGGTAGTGCACGCCTGTAGTTCCAGCTACTTGGAAGGCTGAGGAGGAAGGATCGCCGGAGCCCAGCAGATCGAGGCTGTGGTGGCCGGGAGCGGCCACTGCACTCCAGTCTGGGCGACAGAGTGAGACTCCAACCCCAAAAAAAACAAAACAAAACAAAAAAAAGATTTTTAAGTCTGTTATAATTTTCAGTTTCCTTTTTTTTTTTAAGATTGGTTCTTGCCCTGTCACCCTGGCTGTAGTGCATATGGCCCGACATATTCACTGTAGCCTTGAACTCCTGGACTCAGGCGTTCCTCCAATCTTAGCCTCCGGGGTAGCTAGGACTACAGGTGCATATCACCATACTTGGCTAGTTTTTTTGTTTATTTTTTAGAGACAGGGTCTCACTATGTTACCAAGGTTAGTCTCAAATTCCTGGCCTCCAGTGTTCCTCTTACCTCAGCCTTCCAAAGTGCTGGGATTGTAGGTGTGAGCCTCCACACTCAGCCCATACTTTTTAATTTCTAAGAGCTGTTTTATGCTTTCCGGATGTTCCTTACTTTTTATCTTCTGTTTTTGCTTCTTGGATGGAGTATCTTCTCTGAGGATATTAATCAGAGGCTTTTTGTTTGTTTTTGTTTTTTGAAGTTTTCCTCTGCTCCTGGGACTGTTTTTTGTTCAGTTTGCTTTGCCTTTCTTGTTAGAGACTTTGCTTCAAAGTCCAGTGACTCTTAACCATTGATTAAAATTTAAGGCAAGTTTCCTAGTGTGTAGATTGAAAGCTCTGTGTGGGCAAAGATTGTTGGCTGATTGACATCATTACAGATGATCTAGCTGGGTTCTTACTTTATTCAGAAAGAAATCCTCTGTCTGTTTGAGGTTGACAAACTGGGTTACCAACAATCTTTGAGCCAAGAAGGTGCTGGAGTTTGAAGATTTAGAATTAGGCTTTCACTTAGTTCTTTTTTAATATGATAACCTTTTTCTCAGTGTTCCCAATCTTTGGTGCTGGTTGTTTAAGACACATTGCTTTTGGGCTGTCTTACTGCAGCAGCTTTTTCTGGTCAGTTAAGTCATGTTACCACTTGTTTTACGTCCTTTCTAGCTTCTAAACTTAATAGTTGTTTTCCCTTATTATTATGATTTTATATATGTGGCTTTATTCCCTTTTATGTCACTATTGTCATTTGGTGTTTCAGGATGGAGAGGAAGTACTTTTTAAGTGGAATTAAGTGGAATTAACTACCTGTATATCTGATGTGGTCTTTCCCCATCTTTTCCAGGGTCTTTTTTTAAAGAATCAATTATTAGTAATATCTTCTATTTTCAGTCTGTCGTTGTTACTTAATTTTTCCCACTTAGCTCACAAACATTTTGGAATCTTACCATGAAGTCTACTCTCCACTTAATTTTCATTCTTTTCTCTTTTCCCCTTTACTGGAAACTTCCTAGAAGGGTACAACCATAGTTGATACGTCTATTTCTTCAACTGTCTACTGTATTCTAGTTTCTTATTTAGGCTTGTTTATTGAGATGTAGCTTAGTTGTCATTATAAGAAATAGCATATGAAATCTGCATCTGCTATAACACTTATCACAGGCACTGTCCATTTTGTCTTTCAGTGGCTCTTATATGTAAGTTCCATGTAAAAGAAGTTCTTTTTATAATTTAGCATCAGGAAAATTATCTCCCTTGAGGATCTGGTATATTTTCTCCTTTTTGATCTGTGAAATACGTTCTGTTTTTCTTTTTGTCCTGGTTACCAGGCAGCCCAGAACCAAAGCTGGTCTTTATATCAGCTATATTAATCTAATTATTAGTATATTTGTTTCCTTTTCCTTCTTCCATAAGGTTTAGGACTTCACCTCTTATCTCTGCTTCTCTGCGTGTTGATTTCATTCTCTCATACTACAGACTCTCTACTTCATGAGGCTGGAACCATGACTGCTGGCAGCTCTTGCTCCCAGTCCCTTCTACCAGAAGAAGGGACTCTCTTGAAGAATCCTGGGAAGGACACTGATTGGCCTGTCTTGGATCATGTACCCACCATCTCTATGGCTGGAGTGGGGAGGGTACTGTGAATGGCAGCCTTCACTAGAACTACATAGTTGGAATCGGGGGTAAGAGCAGTTTCCATAATGCAGGGGGGTGGGTGCTGTTTGCAGAAGAAGGGGGATGCATATGAAGCAAAAATAGATGTTCATCATACTGGCTTTTAATGTTCATGTTTCTATTATTATTATTATTATTATTATTTTTATTATTTTGAGTTGGAGTCTCACTCCATCGCCCAGGCTGGAGTGCAGTGACATGCCCATGGCCACCCCAGTGTCAACCTGGGCTCTGGCGATCCTTCTGCCTCAGCCTTCCAAGTAATCAGAATTATAGACGTGTGCTACCACGCCTGGCTAATTTTTGATTTACCGTAGAGGTGAGGTCTCATCAAGTTTCCCGGGCTGGTATTGAACCCGCGGGCCAGGCAATCTACTTGCCTCTACCTCCCAAAGTGCTGGGATTAGAGGCTGAGCCACTGAGCCTGGCCATTTTTTTTCTTTTTTCTTTTTTGAGTTGGTGTCTTACTCTGTCGCCCAGGCTGGAGTGCAGTAGCACACTCACGGCCACCGCAGCCTTGACCTGCTGGGCTCAGGCGATCCTTCTGCCTCAGCCTTCCAAGTAGCTGGAACTACAGGTGTGCGCCACCATACCTAGCTAATTTTTTGATTTATTGTAGAGATGAGGTCTCGCCAAGTTGCCCAGGCTGGTCTTGAACCCCTGGACTCAGGCAATCCTCTTGTCTTGGCCTCCCAAAGTGCTGGGATTATGGGCTTGAGCCACTGCACCCGGCCATATTTCTATTTTTTATTGTCATAATACAGTCCAGTATTATAGGCTACCTCATATCCCTTCCTGAAAATTTGAGGTATAAGTACATAAAATATACATTTCTAATCATTTACCTCTCAAACTATTGTATTTGACTCCTTTTTTTTTTTTTTTTTGAGTTGGAGTCTCACTCAGTCGCCCAGACTGGAGTGCAGTGGCCGTTCCCGGCCACCGTAGCCTTGACCTGCTGGGCTCTGGCGATCCTTCCGCCTCAGTCTTCCAAGTAGCTGGAACTACAGGCGCGCGCTACCACGCCCGGCTAGTTTTTGATTTATTGTAGAGATGAGATCTTGCATGCCCAGGCGGGTCTCGAACCTGCGGGCTCAGGCAATCCACTCACCTCAGCCTCCCAAAGTGCTGGGATTACAGGCTGAGCCACCGAGCCTGGCTCCTTTTTTTTTTTTGAGTTGGAGTCTCTGTTGCCTAGGCTGGAGTACAGTGGCACGCTCACGGCCATCACAGCTTCGACCTGCTAGGCTCAGGCAATCCTTCCGTCTCAGCCTTCCAAGTAGTTGGAACTATAGGCATGCGCTACTACACCTAGCTTATTTTTTGATTTATTTAGAGACGAGGTCTCACCAGGTTGTCCAGTTGTCAGGCAGTCTTCTCATCTCAGTCTCCCAAAGTGCTGGAATTACTGTATTTGACTCTTAAATTTGCCACTCTGTTAATTTCAAATCACCAGATCCAAACTTTTTTTTTTTTTCTTTCTTTATTTTTTCCAATTTTGATTCTACTAGATCCATTTCAGCATTTTTTTTTTTTTTTGAGTCTCAGTCTGTCACCCAGACGAGTGCAGTGGCATGCTCATGGTTACTGCAGCCTCAACCTGCTGGACACAGACAGTCCGTCCACTGTGCCCTTCTAAATAGCTTCCAACTACAGGTGCGTGCCACCATGCCTGGCTAATTTTTTTGGTGTAGAAAGAAGGTCTCACCAAGTTGCCTAGGCTGGTCTTGAACCCCTGAGCTTAGGCAGTCCTCTTGCCTTGGACTCCCAAAGTGCTGGGATTACAGACTTGAGCCACTGCTCCTGGCTCTTGGTTTCTTAACTGCTGGTACAGGTACAGTTTTTTTTTCTGCTCCGCAGTATTTTTACTAAATGCATTATTTTTCAAATGTATACATTTAAGTTCAGCGAGTATAGCTGGATAAAAACATACAACAGGCTGGGCATGGTGGCTTACACTTAACCTAAAATTCAAGCACTTTGAGATGCTGAGGCAGGAGGATTGCTTGACGTCAGGAATTTGAGACCAGACTGGGCAACATAGTAATAGCTTGTCTCTACAAAAAATAAAAATGAGTGGGGTGTGGTGGTGCGTGCCTGTAGTCCTAGCTACATGGGAGACTGAGGTGTAGGATTGCCTGAACCCAGGAGTCGAGCCATGCTTGTGCCACTGCACTCCAACACGGGCAACAGAATGAGAGGCTCCTACTGAAAAAACAAAGCAAAACAACCACCACCACAACAAACCTCATTCTGTAGTTATATGGTATAGTGAGAAATTTGTGGTGGTTTTGCTCTAGAACATGTAGAAATTAGAGCTGTCCTGTCATGATGTAAACTTTTCTCTTCCCATCTATTTTGTTCTTACCGTCCTATTTTTTCTTTTCCTAGTTCATTTTCTGTATAGGTACCATCAAATTGATAACCCCATTATACTACTTTTATTTCATCTGTTTTCAAAAACCACCAGTGGTTTTCTGTTCTCTAAGTTCAGTTCCAAGTCCTCGGGTTAGTATTTGTTGTTACTGGTCTTAATTTTTTTTTTTGCTCAGATTTCAGTAGTAGTGCAGGTATACTCATTCTTTTGGATAATTGGGAAAGAAGGATAAGTAGAAAAAAAATCCATAATCAGTGCTTTCACCCAGAGACATTTAGATAGTATAGCAGCAGCATAGTGTTAAGATTATGGACTAGCTATATGATTGAGCAAATTTCTTATTTCAGTTTCTTGTCTGCAAAATAGCGTGGGGCTCTGTGTTAGGTACTATCAGGTGGTTACATAGAGGTATGTAGTATCTCACCCTCTAACAGGACAAAGGGATATAGGTATTCTTCTTATATAATTTTTTTGAAGATGAGGAAATTGTAAGGCATAGAAAGGTCTAGTTATTTTTTCAGGGTCATATAAAAAGTGGATGAGGCCGGCTGGGTGTGGTGGTGCATGAGTGAGAGGATTGCTTGAGTCCAGGAGTTCGAGACCAGTCTAAGCAATATAACAAGACCTCATCTGACAACAGCTACAGTTGACATCTGTTTAATTTCCTTAATTTAATAAAAAAAAAATTTAGCCAGGTGTGGTGGCATACGCCTGTAGTCCCAGCTACTTGGGAGGCTGAGGTGGAAGGATTGCCTGAGCCCATGAGTTCGAGGCTGTGGTGAGCCATGATCTTGCCACTGCCCTCCACCCTGAACTCAACGATGACAATAACAAAAACAGTGAATGAGCCAAGTTTTGAACCTGGGCACTCCAGAGTTGGTGCTCTTAAGTTTTAAGCTTAAGTACTTCAGATTATAGTGGTTTTTTTTGTTTTTGTTTTTTTTGAGTTGGAGTCTCACTCTGTCGCCCGGACTGGAGTGCAGTGGCCACTCCCGGTCACTGCAGCCTCGACCTGCTGGGCTCCGGCTGTCCTTCCGCCTCAGCCTTCCAAGTAGCTGGAACTACAGGTGCGCGCTACAACGCCCAGCTAATTTTTGATTTATTGTAGAAATGAGGTCTCGCCAAGTTCCCCAGGTGGGTTTCGAACCCGTGGGCTCAGGCAATCCACTCAACTCAGCCTCCCAAAGGCGCAGGATTACAGGCTGAGCCACCGAGCCTGGCTCAGATTATAGTTTAGACAAATAACCAGAAGCATTCATACATAGGTATGTATGAATATCTTCATCTTGATATTATTGTAGAATAAGAGAAAAATGAAATAGTATCCATGTGGTGAGATTAGGAAATTATGTCATCAGTTACAAGGACACTATTTCTTCATGATTGGATCTTCCTCTGAGATTTATTTTATTAGTTTCTACCATTGTATGTATATATGTTTAAATCCCTTAGTTCCTGCTTTATTCCCTTTACCTTTAAAGTTAGGATGGAGAAATTTAGATGAGCTATCTCTGTGTTCATGAAAGTTTCATTTTACTTTAGACTTTTCAGAAGTTTTTTATTTTTTATTCATTTATTTATTTTTTGAGTTGGAGTCTCACTCTGTCGCCCAGACTGGAGTGCAGTGGCCGCTCCCGGCCACCGCAGCCTCGACCTGCTGGGCTCCGGCGATCCTTCCGCCTCAGCCTTCGGAGTAGCTGGAACTACAGGCGCGCGCTACCACGCCTGGCTAATTTTTTGATTTATTGTAGAGATGAGGTCTTGCTTGCCCAGGCGGGTCTCGAACCCACGGACTCAGGCAATCCACTCACCTCAGCCTCCCAAAGGCGCAGGATTACAGGCTGAGCCACCAAGCCCAGCTAACTTTTGCTATTATTTAATGGTTTCACTTTTTTCTAGTTTTGGTATGTTGCTATATTTAAAATGTCCTGAGTTGGATAACTGTTTCACTTATTTTTATCCCATAGGATTTATGAGTATAAATGTTTAAGGTATGAATTTTCTTTTGACTGTTTAGCTATCATTCACATATTTTACATTCGTTATTTTGTTATAATTAATTTTCAGTTATGACAGTTTTATTTTTTAGAATTTCTTAGGTCACATAATTGTTTAAAAAAGAGTAACACAATTTCATGTTAAGATTTGTTATTGTTCTTTGGTTTTTTATTTTGTGGTTGATGATGTTTTCAAAACTTGTTATAAATAACTATTTCTTGTGAATTTTTTGATATTTTGTTTTGGTAATTACTAATACATAAGAAAACATTGTGTGTGTGTGTGTGAGAGAGAGAGAGAGAGAGAGAGAGAGAGAGAATATCCCATGAACACTTAAGAATGAGACCTTTGTCTTAAGGTCAAATTTTTATTATTTAAGTGTGACTTCTGTAATTTAATCATCTTTTTTTTTTTTTTTTTTACTTTTTAAACCTTTTATCTCATTGGTTTACCTAAGAAGAAATAAAATGTAATAGTCATTTTAGAGAAAAAGAAATTGAAATACACCTAGTATATATATTTCCTACTAAAAGAAAATATTTGTTTCTCTACTTGCAATATCTCTGGCACCAAACGTGTGGGTTCTTCATTCTAAGCAATTCCCTAATTCTCTGCAGAAGCTATTAGGACATCCAATGATTCAATTCAGTTATGACCCTTCCTGGACCCTTCCCACTTCTCAGACCCCACATGTTAAGAGCTCAGTTCTACAAGACTGCCCCCCCTCCCACCTTAATGTGCCAACCATAAATTTCAGGCCTCCCTCACTTGTGAACAACTGGCTGTAAATTAGGGCTTTCCATGACCCTCTCCTTGGGTTTCAATACTTTTCTAGAATGGCTCACAGAACCCAGGAAAAGAGAATACTACTTACCCTTCCTGGCTTATTATAAATGATGGTCTAAAGGCACAGATGAGCAAGCAGATAAAGGGATACATAGGACGAGATCCTGAAGGGTTCTGGACACAGGAGCTTCTTTCCCCATGGAGGTGAATTGTGCCACCCTCCCAGCATGTGGATGTTGTCACCAAGTTGAAGTTCTCTGAACTCTGTGGATGAGAGGTTTTTATCGAGGCTTCATCACATAGACGTGATCGATTATTAACCCAATTTCCAGCTCCTTTCCCCTGAACAGGGAGGTTGGGCTGAAAGTTTCAAACTTCTAATTATGGCTTGGTTTTTCTGATGACTAGCCTCTATCTTGAAGCTATTTAGGAGTCCATCAAGAGTTGCCTCATTACAACAGAAGGTGTCCTATCGCCCAGGAAATTCCAAGGGTTTGGGGAGCTCCATGTAAGATGCTCTGATCAACCCCACCACTCAGGGTATTATCAGGTCTTTAGGAACTGTGTGCCAGGAGTCAGAACAAAAAGTGCTCCTAGCACCCCTGTCACTCAAGACATTACAAGGAGCTCTGTATGAAGAACTGGGAGTAGAGATCAAATATGTAATTTTTGTTATGTTACACCTACAATGAGCAATGGAAAAACACGTTCTATTCCCACTTCTTAAACCTTATCTTTCCTTCTTCCACTCAATTTTAGTCTCTCTCTCTATATATATTCTGCAGATCTATAGATATATCTATATAAATATATTCATCTATATATATTCATCAGTATTTACTATTTTACTTGAAAATGCAATTATTTTTTACTATTTGATCAAACAATACATTATAAATTTTGATTACCTCTTGCCTACAAAAAATGTAAAATACGATATTCTTATACTATATCTCACATTCTCCTGACCTCTAGATTTTGGGCTGTAATCCCCATATTTGTTTTTGCCTTAACCCTACAGTTAATTATGCGTCAATATGTAGTTTTAAGTCATCTTCTTTTATTTTTAATTCTCAAATTATATCTTGAAATTTTTCTGATAAATTATTTTAAACTCTATTTCAGGGATATTTATTATAAATATTTTAGATATGTTATGATGCATATAACTATATTTTCCCTCCTTTAAATAGCATTTTCTTTTCAATTTACTGTAATTTGAATCTTGCCATACTGTCCCTATATGCTTGTACCTCTGCTCTGAACACACCTTCTAAGTTTTTTTGTATTCTTGTTTATTTTTATGTCTATAATTTTCATCCTCTTCATGGCATTATTTTTCAATCTGTCAATTGCAATTTATCTTCTATTTGTAAAAATAAAAGCATTAATATTTAAAAAGTCATCATGATTTTTAAGCATTGTTACTTGTATTTCAATTAACAAATTATATTCTTCTTTGGCCAAGTGTTATAGAAATTTCCTGTTGTCTCAAGGCCAAAACTGTATTTTAGTCTAGGAAGTATTTAAAATCAACTTCTCCTTGACAGAGCATAGACTGTGAGTGAGTTCTTTAAGCCTTTATTTCTCCTCAGTCCAAATATATGGCCAACTATAGCCACAGAGTTTCCATTGTCTATTCTGTTGACACTGTTTTGGGTGAATACTGGAAGTCTTTGTGAGTTGTCCTTCATCCCACCTCCCTATGTTCTAGGTTAGTGCTAAATTGGGTCTCATGAAGATTATGCTGGGAAACGTCATCCTTGTTGTATAAAACAAGGAATCATTAGTCCTCCACCTTGACAGTGTGCCATCTACTTTAGAAAATCATGTTCTAATGTCCTTTGCCCCTCACCTCTGCCTCCTGCACCCTTTTCTGGCGATCTACAGCTATGGGTACAACTTTCTCAGTGTTTTTCAGCTCCTCTGTTTGACCGTCACTGCAACTCTTTCTTATATATTGGGAGCTACAAATTTGTTTCAGTTTTATTAAAGATGAAAGTTGCATTTCCATTTATTGCTCTTATTTTATTTTGAATGATTTCTTGGGCATCATACACCATGATCTTTATGTCACAATTTAAAAGAAACATTTAATCATCACTTTTTTGATAATCCTGCTTACTTCTAACTGTTGCCTTTTATTTTCAAAAGATTTTCCTCCCAAACCGATGTAGCCCCTCTCTTCAAATTAAACATTAAAGAATAGGAAGATATAAATTTACATTTGTTTTCAGTGAGGTCAAGAAATCTTGCAATGATTTTCTTTACTCAAATTTTGGTCTTCATCTTTAAATTTCAATCATGACTTTCACTGATATTAGTAATTATCTAAGATCAGCAGATCTCTGAGCTATCTGAGAATTGATTTCAAAAAAGCAAACAGTATTTCAAAAAAAGAGAAAGAAATCAATTATGTATAATATATTTAGAGAGAGAAAAATAAAATAACATGCTCATGGCATGAAGCCTTATTTTAGTAAACCAGTAGTTTCTATATTAGTATATTTTTTGCAATATGTGATACATCATGCATGTAGGTAATATATAAGAATCAAGGAAGTTCAGTGGAAACTGAAGGGAAAATTTTTTTAAAAACAACACTTCTGTTTATTTTTCAAGGAAGCTAAGAAATAATTTGAGAAGGAAGAACATCAAGAGAGGATTACCTATTTTTGCAGGTGAACCCCAACTTGTACCACTTTTGGAGATGTTTTATAATGATACCTGACTGGCTCCAGAGAACCAAATATCCAACAATTCTCTTTTATTTTTATTTTTTAATTTTATTTTAAAGATGTGGGGTACAATTCAGGGTTAGGTATACAAATGTTGATTACGTAGGTACCCTTGTTGATGAGGTGTGCCCCTCCCCTCCCCTAGCAGTTTCTCTCAACTGCCAATCCCCTTCTTATAGTATTATGATAATTGTTCAGGGTCCACTGATGAGTGAGAACATATGGTACTCTGTTTTTTGTTTCTGTGATAGATCACTGAGTATGATCAACTCTAAATCCATCCAAGTTGCTGTGAAGTCCATGTTTGTCCTTTATGGCTGCATAATATTCCATTGTGTATATATACCACTTTTTTTTTATCCAGTCCAGCTTCAGTGGGCAGCATGGTTGGTTCCTTGTTTTTGCTATTGTGAATAGAGCTACAACAAACATGTGTGTGCAGGTATCTCTTTTGTAGAATGATTTGAGTTCCTCTGGGTATATTCTCAATAGGGAGATTACTGGGTCCTATGGAAGGTCAATTTCTAGTTCTTTCAGAAATCACCACATTGTCTTCCAGAGAGGTTCCACTAGTTTGCATTCCCACCAGCAGTGTAGAAGCATTCCTTTTTCTCCACATCCTTGCCAGCATCTATTGTTGTTTGTTTTATTAGTGATGGTCATTCTTACTGGGGTTAGGTGGTATCTCAGTGTGGTTTTGATTTACATTTCTCTGATGATGAGTCAGGCTGAGCACTTTTTCATGTGTCAGTTGGCTGCCCATATATCTTCTTTTGAGAAGTGTCTTTTGCCCACTTTTTAATGGGGCTGTTTGTTTTTTTTCCTTTTGGCGTGTTTGAGTTCCTTGTAGATCCTAGATGTTAGGTCTTTGTCAGATATACAGTTGCCAAGTATTTTTTCCCATTCTGTGGGCTGTCTCCCTGCTCTCTTGATGATTTCTTTTGCTTTGCAGAAGATTGTCAGTTTGATGAGGTCCCACTTGTCTATCTTATTTCTTATGATATGGGCACTTCAGATTCTGATCAGGAATTGGTTGCCAGTTCCAATTTCCATAAGGGTGTCTCAAGGGCATCTCCTGCATTTTCTAAGATTCTTATAGTTTGAAGTTTTATGTTTAGGTCTTTGATCCATTTAGAGTTGATTTTTGTATATGGTGATAGGTAGGGGTCCTGTTTCAATCTTCTGCATGTGATCAGTCAGTTTTCCAGGCACCATTTACTAAATACGTTCTCGTCTCCCCAACAATTCTTGCAACTTTTTTTGTCATATTAAGTGAACTTTTGGTAAAATAATCAGGAGAAAAACTGTAGCAGAAGTTCATGGATAGTTTTTAAGTCTCCAATTCACCTTGGAAAATCAAGTCAGGAGGTATGTATATGACTTCAATTCAAAATGTAAAGATATTTTGATTGCTTTTGGGAAAGTTTTTTTGGGGGTTATAAAGGGAGGGGATTATCTTGTTGCAATTAGTATTCTAATTGTATTTAATCCTTATCCTACTAATCAGCTACAGAATCTTGTCTCATAAGTTGTTATTTTTTTAGCCACTCAGGCCTAGCCTAAAACTACCCATAAATAAAGCATCTAGTTGATAGCCAGAACCAAATAGTTTATTGTACAATTGACTTAAAATTGGATTTTCAAAACATGGAGAACATCATCGAAACCCAAATTGGGGAGTTTGCATAAATGCTAAATTAAATGCTGTAAGTAACTCCGAAAATCAAGGCTGCAAACATGGAAAGCAATCAGGCCACTTCTAATTACTATGCCTCTTGAATTCTAGTAATTTATGGGGAAAGAAAACAAATCTAGTTACTCATCCTCTTCGTGAATGAAATGTGCTCTGTGCTTCAAATGCAAATTACTATCCTTCATCTAAATCACTGACTTAATGATATTCTATTTCCCAATCTCCTCCTCATGTCACTAACAATGAACAGGCTTAATCTAATGATTAAAAAGTGTTCTCTGCTATATTTGAGCTGTAGTTTAGTTCAGAATGGCATGCTTTAAAATAATATACAGGTTTCTCTTCTTTACATCTTTGTAAGAGAATATTAAAAGGTAGATGTTTCTAGAGTTTCTCATCAAGCAGAATGATGCAAATATCTACTAGTTCCTGCTCAGGGAGTTCAACATATCTTGAGAGAGCCAAGATATAAATAGTGCCCATTGGACAACAACATAGGATATCAGTGAAAATTGAAAATGATGTTATAAAATAAGCATCAAAGGTATTCATTAAAACGTTTTTCTGGCACAATTTAGGAGATAATATTCTAAAAATTATAAGTAATGCTTATTTTGTAAGTACCAAAGTCTTCTTATTTTCATGATAGTTTGATGTCAGTCTAGTTGAAGTTTTATATATAGCCCCTGACTTTTTAAACTACATCAGTAATTATAAGTTAAGATTTTTCTTGTGATTAGAAGTGACAAGTGTTAACTATTTTTAAGATAGGGAAGTCTGAGGTATATTCTTTATCGTTAGTGCACCCTAATGAAAAATGTTGACTGGATGCGCCTTTTAAAAAAATTGTTATTCTGTCTTCTGATGTACTGTTGAATTTTCTGCTTGTTCTTCTTTGATCTAGGAAATAAGAAATGGTGTGGGAGTGGGTGTGCACATGTACATGAGTGTCTGTGTTTCTTTGTGTATGCCTGTTTGTGTGTGTTGGATTCCTTTAGTTCAAGAAACAGAAACACTTGTTATACCTAAAATGCTAGAGGATTTATTTATTAGAATGCATGTGAAAATAACAAACTCAAAAATGTCTCCCAGATGATCATGCCTAAGGGAATCTAGCAACATCAAAGGAAACTAGAAACTGGCTTGGGAAGTCGAAAATCATTTAGGATACAAAGCAATTCAGAAGATTAGGTTATCTCATCATCTTCTCATCCTCAGGACTCTTGCAAAACAAGTTGGCGCACTCACCTACTTTTTTTGTACTTCTATTTTTTTTTTTTTAGTATTTTTATCAGCCATTTCTAAAAGTTTCATTATTTCCATTAGTTCCTATGACTTAAGTAGAACTTTTATGTCCGGTCATTTTAGAAGTCCCTGGTCAACTTATGGGTTATAAGACCAGTTATATTTGGTATTAGTTTAGCTATTCATTGAGGTGAAACTCCATAGAAAGGGACAGTGTTTGAGTCTTGCTAGATATTATGAGTTTTGGCCACTCTAAATATCACATGAGCCAATTACTTATGACTGTGTTTAAAGTAAGACTAAATATGCTTGAACTGAAGCTCTCAGGAAATGGAATCTTATATCAACAGTGAATGTGTTTTGTAAGTATATATTTTGATTTCTCAGTGTTTTTCTTTTTCCCTATACAGTTGAGTGCCCCTTTTGTATATTTTACAGCATATTTCATAATCTATCTTACATTAACTTTTTATGAATATGTCACCTTACTCCTTGATTGGGTCAACCATATCTTAATCATTCCCACATTCCCCACAATGCCTAGACAACTCCCTTGCTTAAAATCAATGATGAATATATATGCATTGGTTTAGAGTAAACTGAAGAGAGAGCCTAATAACTATGGTTGTTAATGAAGAGTTATAAACATTATGTGCTATAAATTCAGACAAGAGAGATAACACTTGAAACTAGAGTGATCTGGTAAGTTTTATAAAAGAAGTGAACAGATGAGATGCTTACACAATCAAAATGTATATGGCTTTTGTTTTAGAGATCACCATCATTTTTGTCACCATTATCAAAAGTGAAGTCTTACTTGCAAATGTTAATACATAATCTTGCTTTAATTCAAGACATCTAACACTGGAAGGCAGATAAATTCACAGAGAAACAACTATGCAAGGAAGGTAACATCAATTGGATATTTTTTTTCTCTAGAATGTAAGCCACTAAATTGATGGGCTGAGGATACACACACACACACACACACGCGCACACGCGCACACACACACACACACACATTTCTTGGTATAGCCAAAGCTCTTTCTCTTGGTACTTTTTTTTTTTTTTTTGAGTCAGTCTTACTCTGTCACCCTGACTGGAGTGCAGTGGCATGATCATGGCTCACCATGGCCTCAACCTCCTGGGCTTAAGTGATCTTCCTGCCTCAGCCTCCAAGTAGCTGTGACTAAAGGCATGCACCACCATGTCCAACTATTTTTTTTTATAATTTTTTTGTAGCAATGTGGTCTCGCTATGTGGCTCAGGCTGGTCTTGAATTCTTGGGCTCAAGCAATCCTCCCACTTCATCTTCACAAAGTGCTGGGATTACAGCTATGAGTCACTGCACCCAGCCTATGGATATATTTTATAACTGAACTTGTCTACAGACACTATTAACCGAGTGGAGGCAGGTAATCTATTTGACATAAGAGATGAAGAAAATGGAAAAGAAAAAAAACACGGTGGGAAATAATGGAAGTTTTTGAGATTCTTTATATTCAGAATAGAATTGCAAAGTACCCTGCCCCCAAGAAGTTAAAGGAGAGATTGATAAACAGATGGATACGTAGGTAAGTAGACCGACAGGTAGATAGATCTCCATAAAGAACAAGTGCTTTTTTTCCTCCCATCAAAATCTGTCTCTCACTTAACTCTTTATTTTTATTGTTATGTAAATTTGATGTTTCCACAAAAAAGTAAATAGAGATAGTAAATTTAAATTTATCTGGGTTGGATCAGTATCATGTAGGGAAACAGGAGGGTTTCTTAACACTATGGGGTTATGCATGGTTATCTACTAAACCCAAACTTACACAATCACATCAACTGTCCTCCGGTAATACCTTTTACCACTTTACCAATATGTCATACAATGATAAAGTGGTAAAGAGTATGATTGGAGGACAGTTGATGTGTAGGTTGACCATCATGGTGAGGACATCATGTTTAACTCCTCATCTCTGTATGCCTAAAACCTAGCATAGTACTTGACTAATGGCATTGATTAGTCGATGCAAGTTGAAGTTTTTGTACTCAGAAACATACACCTAATTTGTAACATTCATTGTAGTCAAAGACACAAATATTCAAGAAGATAACCTTCGGTATGGCTGTCATCTGTAGTCACACTATATAATTTTTCACCCGGTCTATAGCAAGACCAGACTCATGATAGGGGTCTCAGCTGCAGTATACAATCCTGAGCCTCACTGTCAAGTCTAGAAATGGAAGATCAAGTTTTTCATTCTTTACGTGAAAAATTATTTGCAACAGGTGTTAGAGTCTTAACATTCATCCAATTTTGCTGTTTAAGTCTTTGTGTTAGCCTTATGGATTTAAAGGCTTTGAATTACATGACTTTGGCTTAAAAGGTAAGTGACCCTCACTGAAGGCATTCTCTGAAGCTGATTGTTTTAAAAGACTGCAGGGAAACAACTTTATCTCTTAACATTTTCCATGTTTCAGAATTTTTCCCCCCGTGGTAGTGATGAGTTCATTCTGAGTTATTCATACTGTCTTTTGTTTTGTAAATTACAAATTAGTAAATTTGTATAATAATAATGTAGCTTAAAAGAAACATAAGGCAGGTTAAGACTCTGGAAAACACTATTTTTCAATGCATGTCTACAGGTCCATTAATATTTGCACGAATCTAGGGATAACCAAAATCCTAGGTCATTGACCAGAGAGGAGGAATGTATTTACTTGAGTGTGTCTATGAGAAACACATCTAAACAGAGGTTCTAAATTATGAATAAGACAGAAAGCAAAAGGTCAAAGCTATTGAAAAAGCTATATAAGACTGGAATGCAATTGGATATAGACACCCTTTGGCATTTGTATCTGCAAAGGTTTGGAGTAGAATTGGAAGTAGAATTTGATGCAAGTCAGGAAATGAATTTAGGATCCAAGTCACAGGTAGTTCAAATGTGCCAGTATCCCACTTTTATGTGATAGTCCCTTTATACTAGGATGAAGACTTGTTGATTTAAAGGTTCAAATGGTTGGTCTTTTGAAATTCAAAAGAGCAATAAAAAGTCAAGTATAGCTAAGGATTATGGAATGTGAATCTGAAATCCTGCACTGTCCAAGATGACGAAAAATAAACATTAGCAAAGACAGGCATCCTTAAATGGACTACTTGAAAGTGGAATTGGATAGAATGATCTCCAAAGAATCAAAGAACTCTTGGTATATGTTCATCATTATAATTACTATAATTCATTGTCATTTGAATAATTCTGGTATAAAAGCCCTGTGTTAGAAACTGAGTATTTAAAAAAGAAAGAAACTCAGTCTGGGTCTCAGTGTAGATTTGATAAGAGACTAGCAACAACAAAATAGTTGTGAGGTATGAAGGGCACTGGATTGAGTGGTGGCGGCAATAATGAAAGGGAGCTACAGCTCTGTAGGGCAGTTTTAATGAAAACATATGCATAAGGCTTGGAGATTGACAATGTAGAGGAAAAGGAAGAGGAATTCAAACTTCAAGTGATTGTGAGAATGACAGTAGCTTAGGCCAAAATAGGGATGTCTGGAGTGGAAATTGACTCTGGTGTGAAAGATAATTATTTCTATTTGGAAGATATTCTTGAGGTGAAGGTGAGACATTCAGATATTCAAGTGATGCTAAATTAGCATTCTGACTTATATACCCTTAAATAACAAAACCCTAATGTGGTAAAAATCTGGGGATTAAAATGTCAGGCTGTGTCATTGCTCTTTGACACTCTTGGACATCTGGGTACTCTGTCTTCCAGCTCCACCATTTCCTAGAGGAAAGTATTTGTCTCCAGGGTCACAAGGTGACTACTGGGTCTCCAGGCATCACACCCATATTTGGGACAGAAAAGAGGAAAAGGATGAAAGTAAAAGCTGAAAAGATGTGTCATCAAAGACTGTCGCTTCATAAAATATTTCCAGGAAGTCCCACCTAGTGACTTTGGCTTATAGAACCAGCACTGGACCCCACAAGATAAATATCTTCATATTTCAGCCTTTATCACAGGGAAAGGTAAAAAAAGAAGTAGCCAGTATATGGTTTCTGCCACAATAAGGTATTGAAACTTTGTAGAAAAAGTCAAGAGATAGACAACAATACATGAGGATTGCCCAGGGAGAATACAAAGAACACAAGGCTGAGGGAAGAGCCCGAGTGCCTTCAGACAAAAGGTTGCTATTATGACAGCTGAGAAGGAGAGACCCAAGAGAACTAAGTAAACACGTTTTGAAGGACAGGAAGCAAAGAATAGGGACTACTTTTTTCAGGAACTTGATAGGGAAAGAAAAAGAAGAGGAATGTAGTAAATCAAAATATAGTGGAGAGATCTGAACATTTATTTGGGGCAAAAAATAGAAACTGATATCTGATCAGTTATTCCATGGGAAGAAATTTTCTTTTAAGTACTTCTTGTCTATAAACTCAACATTTCCTGAACTCTGTTGAGTAGGTACTATTATTATTCCCGTTTTAAAGAAGAGGAAATTGAGGTTTTTAGTAACTAATCTGAAGTCCCCAAACTGGTAGGTGGCAGGGCTTCATTCTTCTTTTTACTCAGATGATATTGTTTGAGTGCCTATTATGGTGCTATTATCTTTTATACTTAACTCCTTGGTATACAGTAATGAACAAGGTATAGTTTTAACATAGTATAGCCTAGAAGATGAAAGAGACAGATAAGCCAAATTGAGGTTTTAAATTCTGACTCGTAAAATCTAAGCCTTAGGGAACATCAAGTTTAAACATCTTGACAAATGTGCTAAAAACACAGAAACCTTAAAGGAGACCTCTCTCCCCTGATTCACGTTATGATTCTCTTTTTAGCATTCGATTTGGGGGGTGATATTTTATATATCAGAGACCACTGGTGGTTAAAAAACTGAGGAGGTCTGAAAAGTTTTTCTGAACATGCGAAAAGTTATTGAAGTTTTGGGGTTTTGGGTGATACATTGGCTCGTAGGTATGTTTCATTAAGAATCAAAGCACGTGCATCCTTCTATCCTTCTGCATTGAAGCCAACAGCAGAAGCCGCACAAGAGCATTCCCAAGGTGCGGTGACTAAGACTTTGAGTAAGGCCTCAGCGTTCCCTTTATAGATCAGGTGTTAATACACACTGACATGCTTGCTCACTGCACTGAAAATTAATACGAACACAATGGGCTAACTACAGTGCCACTCTGAAAATGCAAATGCTTTGGGTACAATGGGAGACATTTTATGGCTTTCTTTAGAAATATTTTCTCTGTTTGAAGATAAAAATAAAATGCTAAAAATCCCATTAAGACCTTTCAGGGATGGTCGTATTTTTTCTTCTGCATCTTGTTCTGAAGCAATACCTATGATTTGTGATACAGTAAACATATTTGCAGAAAGGCAAGGTTGGGATTAATTTGTAATCAGTTATTTTTTAAAAAAAATAATAATCATTTTTGTCTTTTTAAGTAAGATATTTTTAAGGAAGTTCTTTAAAACAAAATAGAAAGAACTATTTTTCCTGAGTAGTCTATTAATTTGTAATCAAGAATTTTTTAAAATAACAATCATTTGTGTCCTTTTAAATAAGATATTTTTAATGAAGTTTAAAAAAATATATAGGCAGCTCTTTTTTCCTGACTAACTATACATTCAGTGGTCTGGAAGGGACAGAGCTCATCAGTTAGTCAAAATATTTGGACACAGGCATTTCTCTTTATTTTCTGAGAGTATGAACCTTGATCACCCAAAATCTTTGGGGACTAATAATGACCATTTTATAGCCTTTTTGAGTCTGTAAGAACCTTGTAGATCAACCCAGTGGGGATTACTCAAAGAACTCCAGTTCTGGAAATATTTTTACTTGAAGTGCATTGAGACAAAAAAGATAAAGGATTCAACTTCAAATGCAAGAAGTCTTGATGATAAAACCAGTGATGCCATTGGTCTAAGTTTAATACAATGGTTAAACAGCACAAACTATGGCACCAGGCTCCCTGATATAGAACCCTTGCTCTGTCCCTCTTTAGTTGTGTGACCTCAAACTAGTTAATGAAAATCTCAGTTTTATTTTCTGTGAAGTGAGAATAATAATAGTATCTATTTGACAGAGTTTTTATAAATATGAAGTGAGTTCATAAAAAGTTCTTCAAATATCCTTGGCACATAAAAATTAGTATGTATGTTTAAGTTGTCATTCCCATTTCTGTAAAATAGTAATAATAATAGTAGTTACTTGACTTTTTTTTGTAAATATTGAATGAGTTTATAGGTAGAAAGTGCTTAGAAGATTTCTTGGCATATGTAATTAGTACGTATGCTTAAATTGTCATTATAGCTTCATTTTCATAATACTATGAGATAATTAAACATAGTTTTACAGATGGAAAAACTGATGCTTACAGAAGGCAGAAAACTTGCACAAAGTCATTCAGCTAGTAAGCAGGAAAGGAGTCTAGTAATTCTGACACTAAAAATATGAAAATATTTCATGTATGAAAAATACATGAAATTGCTTTGAGCTTTTTTTATGTGAAAAATTAATGCTGTAACATGCCACTTATATTACTACTCACTCAATGCCACTTTAATACACGTTTAAAGTTGCATTAAAAAAAGAAAAAGAGCCGGGCTCGGTGGCTCAGCCTGTAATCCCGCGCCTTGGGAGGCTGAGGTGAGTGGATTGCCTGAGCCCGCGGGTTCGAGACCCGCCTGGGCAAGCGAGACCTCATCTCTACAATAAATCAAAAAATTAGCCGGGCG
>CAUYQG010255549.1:0-12311 GCA_963574415.1 Tarsius wallacei
GCCGGGCGTGGTAGCGCGTACCTGTAGTTCCAGCTACTCGGAAGGCTGAGGTGGAAGGATCGCCGGAGCCCAGCAGGTCGAGGCTGCGGTGGCCGGGAGCAGCCACTGCACTCCAGTCTGGGCAACAGAGTGAGACTCCAATGCAAAAAAAAAAAAAAACCAAACAAACCCAAAGCTGCTCAGTAGACTAACAGACAAGTTATAGCTAAGGCCAGGCATACTTGCCCTTATACTCCCTGATAAAGCAAGTGTGTGTCACTGGCCCTGGGCATCTTTCATCTGACTGGACCTTCACTCACCCCAGTTCTGGTCCTCTATGCCGATAATTAGGTCTTCAAAAAAATGGATTTCACATTTCTGACAACCAGAGGTAGAAAGTATTTATTTAATAGAAGTTAAAGAAACTGAAATATATTTTATGTTACTCCACCCCAATTAATGTATTCCAAATCTTTCTGGAATCAAAGGCAAAGAAAAAGTGAATTAGCATTATTCACCCTTTACATATTTATTCAATTTACCACTTATGCCTCATGTGTACAACAGTGACATAGCTATTTTGCTAATAAGTGAAAACAGTAATGCAGAAAGAAACAAAGCAGAGTTGAACAACTATACAAAAAAAGCATTCTTCTTGGTTTCTGTGAAAATTCCTAGGCCTAAGGTTTGAAAGCTATTTTCCACTGTTCACAATTTTCTGAATGTTATTCAGGCTCAGCTTCTACTTTAGGTGATGAGGAGAGTTGAGAGTTCAGGATCTTTTAAATGCCAGAAGGGGAAAGTCTTTAACTGCTGCTATTTTCTTGCTAATCTCAGCAGCATATTGATTGTGCCAAGCACTATCACTAGGTAAAGAAAGAAAAGCTGATTTTGGTTGAAGCTCTGGTAACTATCTTATCCCTAATCAAAAACAAAAGAGAGGCATGTATCGCTAAGATGTGTAGTTCAGAAACTGCATCAGAAATCAGGACCAAAAAAAACAAAAGCAGAAAATGGCCAATTATACCAAAGGAAATATTCTGCCTAGGTTTTACAAAGGTTCCTGGAAAAAAGTGATTTTTCTATAATTACATTAATATAAGCCATACTAGAAGATTAATTTAATACAAGAGAATAAACATTTATAGAACACCCACTTTAAAAAAAAGGAGGAAGGATAGTCAATGAGAATACAAAGCTACATAATGCGTAGTCCATAACCTTATGGAACTCACAGTGTAGAGTTTGTAAGATAAAGCCCATGCTTGGCACTTGTGAGAAATGAAGGTAAATAACAGTTTGTCCTCAGAGAGTCTGCATTTCAGAAAATAAAGACGAGTTTCTCAAAAAAATACAAGATAAAATAAGCACCACAAAAAATCTCATAAATGCTCTAGGAACCCAAAAAGAACATTAATTGTCAAATGGAAATCAGAAAAGGACCAAACAGTATATTGTAGGAAAGGAAAAACAGAACACCCGTAAGGAATAGTTGCTGGAGTAGAGTTGTTTCTATGTCAAAAACAATGAGTAGAAAATGAAATAGTAAGAAAACTAAATTTTTAAAGCAAAATCTTTACCGAATTCCCTTGTCTTTAAAAAGAATTTTTTTTGAAAAAAATATTTTTAGACTGAAAAATGCTTTAGATGAAATTTTAGTATGCCAAAGATTAAAGGGTGTTCACAATAAAAAGTTATCAACAGTAAAGGCCAAGTTCCCATGATTCTACAGACACTTACTGAGGCAAACTCAAAAGTGTGGCCAGAAAGAACTTGAAAGTGCATGGGAGGAACATTTGGCTAAGCACCAAAAACTGAATCAAAACCAATGCCCAGAACATCTATTGAAGACATGTCTTCATAAGTGTTTAAAGTGTTTCCTCCTCTTAAACTCCTCTCAAATCCTTTTTTAAAAAAGGCATTTTGAAAGACACTTACCTTTTAGAAATGGGATTTCAGGATTAGCAATGACTATACTTAACAATTACATGTAATATTAAAAAAAGGAGAACTCTATAAATACATGAAAACCACAATTTATCCAAAACTTCGTTTGAACCACTGATTTAATATACTTTCTTGCCAAGCTAGTTATGAATTGCAAATATGTAGAGAAATAGACTGAGTACCTTTGATTCATTCAACCTTCCTACTCCCAATAGACAGATAAACCAAATGTACTGGTAAAACAAAATTGGCAGCCTACCAAAACTGCATTTAATTTTTTAAATTTTATATTACACAAAAGGATCTCTACTAAACATATAGCAGAATATTAAAAATCTTTCTACAAAACCAAAACCACTTGGGTAGAGTAGGAGTAAGTCCATTTCTTTCTCACAAGAAAGTCAAGAAGAAAGCTGCAATAGTAGTTTAAAAGTTTGTTGGGTTTAGAAACATTTTCTTTAGTTTTTCTCTAGGAGGTTCTGGGATATTTCTAAAAGAAGAGGAACCTCTTTCTCCTCTACTTAGAATTTAATTAAACTCAAAAACATACATTATATTTGCTGAAAAAGGCCAATATATAACCTAAAAACTGTAAAATATCATATAACGCATTGCAAGAAAAGTATGCTAACCATTATATGATTATTGTGCTTCTTCGTGAAGCAGTATTTGCCATCTGCTTGTGAGAACTGACACTTCATGTATTCATGATTCAAGAACGTGTATCATCCTCACTTAAAAATAAAAAGCCCAATAATGAGCCTTTTCCACTTTGAGACAAAATTACACGTCAAAAACCCATCTTGACACAAAACCCTAAAGATCATTCATTTACCCATTCATTCATTTATCAAGTACTTGTTGAACACCTGGGTATTTTGCACAAAGGAGGAAGGATAGTCAATGAGAATACAAAGCTACATAATGCGTAGTCCATAACCTTAAGGAACTCACAGTGTAGAGTTTGTAAGACAAAGCCTATTTCCTGCCTAAAGATATGCCAAAATTTAGTCAGTATATTAAATTTTTTCATTAGGAAAAACGTAACCATGCCTGTTGATACACATATAAATACATATAAGTGTGATCAGATTGCACAAACATTTGTACACATACACATACGTTTTTAACTCTTCTATTTTAAATAACTTGTACAGTGTGATATCATGGGAAGAACACCAGTTTAGGAGCCAAGACATGTTCTAGTCAAATTAATCTGCTTATTAGCTACGTGATATGGGGCAGGTCACTTAACTTTCATTAGCCTATTTCCCAGTGCATAAAATAAAAGTAATAATACCTGTTTTACCTACCTTACAGGCTTGTTATAAAGATAGGATGGCAACAGATGTAATCGTGACTAATAAACTGTAGTCTTCTATACTAATGTAAAATGTTATTATAATCCAAAACATGAATACTCATTATTTTAATTTTCAGAGCTATTAAAATGCTAAAATACTTTCATGTAAGTTTTGTAAGTAAAACAGTCACAGCTTAATAGCAAAGTCTTACTCCTCTTAAACTGTTGAAAGTTTAGTTAATGTTGAGTTAATATTCATGGAATTTAGTAAATGTTGAAGAACTTCTAGTGGCAAAATTTCTCAAAGGATCAGTTGCATCATAATCACCTGGGAGTTTGTTACACACACAGATTCATAAATCTGAATTTCTAGAGGTTATAAGGATCCACAGACTTATCAAGCACCCAAAAGACTCTTTTCTTATTTTTATTTATTTATTTTATAGACTGGGTCTTGCTATGTTGTCCAGGTGAGAGTACACTGGCTATTCACAGGCACCACCATAGTATACTACTGCCTCCAACTCCAAAGCTCAAGTGGCTCTCCTGCCTCAGCTTCCCAAGTATCCACAGTGCCCAGGTCCAGGAGATTTTTACACAACCAAATATATGAGACCTACTGACCTATGATGAAAGACTACCTTATTCTTCTGGCCTTATTAACAAATAAGATTAGAAAAAAATAATGACTTGATTTTGTTAAGTCATATGGAATAATTACTGCATTTTCCAGCTTCTTTAGAAATATGTGTTTTAAGTAAGAAAGAATAACATGTTTGGGATATTAGTTTCACTATCTTAAATAGTGCTAAAGACAATCTGAGTTGCTACTCTTTTTTGTAACTAAAAATCATTTGCAAAAGAAGTTGGGAAACATCACATAATAGTGATTTGAGGTTATTAAATATAAAAATTATTCTTTCCCTTATGCTAAGATAAACTACTTAGCATAAATGCCACCTAGTCCTAGTAATGTAATACTACCATCATGTTTCATTACATAAGTAGCAATGTAGAAACACATCAACAATTCTGCAAGCATACTTTCTACACTTAATAGTAAATTAAACTTCTTCCATGTTCCTAAGCAAAATTCTATATAAACACTATATCAAGAAAATAATGAAATTTCAGAAATTCTTTTTCTTGGAAAATTGAGTATAAAATTGGTGATACCTTCATACTATTTCATCAATAAGCATACTATTCCAAATATTATACATTTCTTACTGAACTAACAAAGATTTCAAATGCATAGTGTTAAACAGATTCTGTCAATGGAAAGTAAATTTTCCTAAGGGTTTTTCTGTTTTTCAAACTAAAAAAATAAAAAATAAAAAAAATAAAATAAATATATATATATAGTCACTAAAGTATGTAATGAAGAACTTAAAGTTACCTATGTGGTAAAACATAGTTGAGAGTTTATTTTTTAATTTTTCTTTAACATTAAATGCTATTTTTTAAAAGTAAGAGATTAATTAGAAAAAGATACACAATTTATTTTCCAAAAAGTATTTTTACCAAAATAACTGCAACATTTTTAGGAATATCTTTGTAAAAATAATTTTGTTTCTGTAAAGCAAATTTAGTATCTAATATAAAATTGTAGCTATCTTATAATGAAAGTACAAGGCAGAAAATATTTAAATAGTAACTGTCAAATAATGCAGTGTTGGAAAGTTTCATACAGGTTTTTAAACACTTCTTACATTAACATTTAAGAAACAAAAACCTATACATACTTTTCCTTGCAGCTGCTGTACAAAAGTGTATATAAAGTTCCAAAACAAACTACTAAAAAAAGCCCTACATTATCGGTGCATGTTTCTTACCAACAGACATTTCTCTGTTCAAAACAGAAGGCTGCCTGTTCACTGAAATGACTGAAAACATGAAGTTGGTCATTCTTAACTAGGCCATAAGAAAAAAAAATGCAATAAGAAAAATAATAAGTTCACTCAGTAATAGGCAAAATAGTCACAGGACAGTTACAAACCCATCATTATATGTGTGACTAACATTTCATTTTGTATACAGGAAAGTCTTCCCTTCAGCTCATATGTAAAGCATGTCTTGGCATATTTCCTTCCTTGCTTACCAAAGAAGGCTTAAAATACTCAAAAACACTTCTATAAATTCCAACAGAAATTTGAAGAAACAGAACATAGTCTGTAAAAAAACAAAAAATCAAAAAACCCTATTACTCCACTCTCTAAACCATCCCTCTCTTGAAAAACACAACAAAATAATATTTCCAAGTTTCAACAAATATTCAAGTAACATATTTGGTACATAAAATGAAAATGAAGGCATTTCAAGGTCATCACAATGTGATTATACAAAATTTATGGGTAACTGTAACATTGTATTATCTTCAGACAGAAATGAGCAAATCAGTGCTTCTCTATCAGTGCTACTCCATAGGAAGTAGAAACAATAAATAAGGAATTCAAAGACTCTGAATTCAGAAAGCACAGTGTTGGAACAAGGGAGATGCGAAATGATTCTCTATTCTATTGGCATTTGCACAAGCTTTAATGCCCAAATAATGTTCACCTCCCACTAAAGCCACCCATGTTGTCCACAGTGTTCACTTACTCCTTGAAGGGACAAAGCCTGTGGTCTAGGTCATTTGGCATTCATTGTTTGCTTACTTATGTATCCTTTTACAGGTGTATCATTTAACTTGGCAGGTAGACTATAGGCTTTTCAAGGGAAAGAACTGTTGTCTTCCTTTCTTGGCTTCATCATTTAACTCATCTTTTGTTCCCTCTCAAAGATGTTGAGTTTCCTGCCTCTCTTTTCTCTCCTGCCTCCACAATCTCCACTTTAAGTTTATAATCACAAACTCAAATTGGCCCTCAGCACTACCAAAAGACTCACTCATATCCCAAACTAATTCATTCATCACTGCTTCTCCTCCAATACCTTCACCTTACTCTCAGCTAATCCTTTGTCTCTTACTTCAGAAATAAAGTACAAACTACCAGAATAAAACATAATCTTCCCACTCTCAAATCTACTAATATACTTTTATTTCAATACAGTTAAAATAATGCATAATCCCTGCTCCTATCAAAGGTCAATCTCTCTACCTGTAGGCTGCATTCCATCATTTCTCACCTACTTGAAAACTTTGCTCCTAGAATAATCTCTTCCAGCTCCTGCACTGTCAATTCTTCCCTTTCTACTAGATCATTCTCAGCATACAAATATTTTATAATTATATTCCTCTCCTTATGCCTCACATTCCTCATTTTTACAGTGAGGGCAAAAATAGTACCTTCTTTATATAGTTACTGTGAAGATTATTATAATTGTAATTACTATTATTAAGATATTTTAAATGTATCCTTTAACTTCATGTACCCCTCTGGCTACCAGATTCTCTAATCCCTTTTAAAGCCATCTCAAAACAATGGCCTATTCTTAATGACTCTAATTCCTCATTCTCTCTTAAACTTCCTTCACTCAGGCATTTGTCTCCACCAATCTCTGAAAACCCACTTTAAAAAAAAAAAAAAAAACCCACTAATGACTATCATGTAACCAAATCCAACAGTCTATTCTCAGTCTTCATCAGTTTTCAATAAATAATAGCCAACACATATCATACACCATGCTGTCAAAAATATTCATTTAGTCCTTCCTCCCCATAATTCTGTGGGATAGATACCATAATTATCTCATTTTAGAGAAGAGAAAACTAAGGCATCAAGACATTAAGTAACTTGCTTAAGATCTCACAGTTTACTCAATGTCTCAGCAGGTTCTAGAGAAAACCTCACAATATGGCTCTATTCTAGCAATCATTTTAACAAACATTCCCCTATTCAATTTCTTCACAAGTGACAAGCTGGTGTCCTATGTCCTTTCTGTACTATTCACAATGATTCTCAGTCTCTCTTAGCCCATACTCCATTTCAAAGAACAAACAAAAATCTCCCTCTACTGGTTTTCTACATATTATATCTAGCATAAAGTCAATAACATCAAGACATATAAAGAGAGAATAGAACGTGACCAATAATCAAGATAAAAAAAAAGATAATGGAAACAAATCTACAAATTATCAAGATATGCTAAAGTTAGCTAGTGAGGATTTTATAATATAATACATATAAATATATAATTTACAAATATATTAAATATTAAATAAAGACAAATAAAAAATATATAAAATGGATGAAAATAGAAAATAATCAATCTGAAGCACAGAGAGAAAACAGAATAAGAAAAGAACAGGGCATAAGGGAAGTCAGAAACTCTCTCAACACATAATACACATAATATTGGAGTCCTAGAAGAAGAGAATGAAGCATAAATAGTATTTGAAAGAATAATAGCCAAGAAATTTCCAAAACTGGTGAAAGACATAAATTCAGAGATTTAAGAAGCTCAGTAAACACAAAGCAAATAAAGTAGAATTTATGGCAATAAATATTACTAAATACATAGAGTAATAATTCATAATGATAACAGAATTGTGGTAATGTGTCGTTGTGTCCCCGTCCCCCCCCCCAACCCAACTCCAAAATGTCCATGTCCTAATTCCTGGAGCCTGTGAATATGTTATCTCATATGAAAAAACGGACTTTGCAGGTAGGACTACATTAAGAATCTTGTGTTGAAAAGATTATCCTGCATTATTCCTGTAGGCCTGATCTAGTCGCAAGTCATATAAGAGAAAAGGCAATATGAAACTGTAAGTAAAGAGAAATTGAAAAAGCTACATTGCTGGCTTTGAAGATGGAAAGAGAGTCAAGGAATTCAAGGATTGCAGCACTAGCAGCTAGAAAAGGCAAGGAAAGGAATTCTCCCCAGACCCACAGGAGAACATTGGTTTGGACCCAGTAAAACCTATTTTGGATTTCTGATATCCGGAATTGTAAGATAATAAATTTGTGTTGTTTTATGTCACTAAGTTTGTGGTAACGTGTTATAAAAAGTAGGAAACTAACATAAGGATCAATAAAACAAGAAAATTTCTCTCCATCCAATAATATGACTTCAAAATTTTTTTTTTGTTTTTTCGAATTGGAGTCTCACTCCTTCGCCCAGACTGGAGTGCCGTGGCCGCTCCCAGCCACCGCAGCCTTGCCTACTGGGCTCCGGCGATCCTTCCGCTTCAGCCTTCCAAGTAGCTGGAACTACAGGTGCGCGCTACCACGCCCGGCTAATTTTTTTGATTTATTGTAGAGATGAGGTCTCGCCAAGTTGCCCAGGCGGGTCTCAAACCCGCGGGCTTAGGCAATCCACTCACCTCAGCCTCCCAAAGCACGGGATTACAGGCTGAGCCACCGAGCCCGGAGACTTCAAATTTTTAAAAGCAAAAATTGACAGAACAAAAGGTGAAATTGATAAATCTACTATTATAGTTGGATAATGTTAACTCACTACTCTTAGTAACTAATAAAGCAAGCAGGCCAAAACAAGTCAGTAGAGATATAAAAAGTTTAAATGTTATAGCCTGACTGAATTCTTATGCTTGCTGCTCAGCAAAACCAGAGCTGATGCAGCCACTACTACGAGAAAGAGTTCAATATCTCAAAGCAGCTGACTCAGAAGAGGAGATATTACTCAAATCTGCCTCCCCAAAAATTCAGAGGAGAGGATTTTTAAAGTAAACTTGGCCGGGTGGGGTGGGGGGGTGGTGAGAGAGGACAGGGGCTGTGATTGGTTGAGGATGATGTCATGGGGGTGTCTTCCTGTCGCAGAACCAATTTCTGGGAGGGGGGACGGGTGGAACTGCTTCCTGATGTTCTGGGCCTGGTTGGGGCCTCAAGTCCATCAGTGTCTGAAAAATATCTCAAATACCGGTCTTAAGTTTTGCAATAGATGTTAGCTATAAAGCAAGTCCTGCAACAGTCAGCTATTACCCCTGGGCCATGAGTCAACATGGAGGTAGTTTAGGAGGAAGGTATGGGGAGATGTGAGGGTCCCTGGAGATTAAAGCTGCTTTTGTCCTTCGACCTCCACTTTTGTCTTCAAGTAGTCTTAGACCCATTGTTTAAGAGAGAATATGTTTATCAGCCTTGTGGGGTGGCTTTCCCCCTCCTCCCCAGGGGTCAGGTGAAGATAATGGGTTGTCCTGTACTGGTGTGAAAACAAGCTTAGAAACAACAGATTTGTTAAATCCTAACCATAGCTGCAGCAGCTTGTCGTGGCTTGGGTCTCTTCTACAGGTTATTTACCCCATAACCCAACTTTAATTTTATATAGGCAACTTAAAGAAATACTATTAACTATGTTGACCTAGCTGACACGTATAGGACACTACACACAACCACTGTAGCTTTAATATTTTTTCATGTGCACATGTAACATTTACCAAAACAGATCATATGGTGGACCATAAAGCAAGTCTCCACAAATTCACAAAACTGAAATCATACTAAGCTTTTTCTTTGACCACAGTGAATTAAACTAGAAATGAATAACAGAAATAACTACAAAACAAAACAACGTCTATATATTGGAAAACTAAGCAAATTACAGAGCTTCCTTTCTCTCCCCTGTCCCATGCAAAGGCACGGAGAGAGAGGGAAAAAGAAAGAGAATGCTTCTTCCCGTCCTGAAAAGTCACCACTCTCATTCAGACTAATCGTTCTCTTTGCTACTGCTCCCCTTTTCTGTAATGCCTTTCCTTTTGCTTTTCCACCAAGTCCTGCCTCTGTTTAAGGCCTGCTTAAACCCTTCAGTTGTCATGAAGCAATCCCTAATTGCTTTTTGTCCATCATGTTCTCAACTTCCCTTCACCTTTTAGTCCACATGTTGTGCATGTCTCTTTTAGCTCTCAATCACCTCTTATCATGAATATTATTTAAATATTTCATATGGGTAAACATGAATTCTTCTATAAGAATGTCAGCTATTTAATGATATAGTCTATACCTTACAACCTACTCATGCACCAGCAATATGCTATTCATGGACCGATAACATGGTCATCAACTGAGGAACTTGTTAGAAATGTAGTCTCAGGCCCTACCCCTGACTCACTAAATTTAAATATACATTTTAACAAGATGCAGAGGTGACTAGAATGCATATGGAAGTTTGAAATGCTATGCCTTATAGTACTTCTTTTTACTTCATCACAATATATTATGCATTGAAGCAATTCAATAAGTACCATTCAAGTTGATCTGAAAGTATAGCAAGTATCCTGCCACATCCAAAAAGCATACAATAAATTTAAGGTCAGAAAAAATATATTTTTAGGAAGTATAATCATTAATGTTATGTTGGTAGACACTTCTACAACCCAGGCACATGGCAATATAACATGTCCATAAAAATGAAGGTTTATGTTTCTCCTGCCTGCTGTTTAGACATTCTGCACAAGATATTTAAATGTCTGACTAGTTACTAAGAATGATGACCCATGACAAAAAATTTTAAAATGGATGATTGTTTAGGCCTACTCATAAAGGACGAAAAGGACTTGTTGAAAATTAATTGGCAATGTATGTATTATAATTAGTGTATCTGCCATAATTAATGCAGCAACTCTTCCAAACTGCCTCAGTCCCACCTCAAGCCCCCCAGGATATGATGCTTAATTTGCTTTAAAATGCTACCCTAAAACTACTTTTAGATTTTAATAAATTTTATATAGTTTACCAGAGTGCTGAAAAATTCTTAGACATTTATAAAATAGAAAAAATTAATATCTTATTTAAAACAAACAAACATGAATTAACCTTTCTGTTATTTTGGAGGACCTATACCTTGGTTTTGAAATTTGAATTTGAAATCACCTATTTTACTGTATTTCTTTTTTGTCTTGCCATTAATATGGCAAATCTTTTAGGAATGCCTCCTCTATCTTCAGGCCAAACATCTATCTAATTTTGATTATCTAACTGAACTTATTCTTTAAAAAGGTGAATATGGCAAGTGAGAAGTTGCCATAAAGAAAAACTAAAATTGTTATCATGACACTGTAGTATCTAAAAATCTTTATTTCTAGTTTAAATAGATAAATTAATAGCTTATATTGCATGCCCTGTTTCTCACTCCCATTTTAGAAACAATTGGTCAACCGGGCTCGGTGGCTCAGCCTGTAATCCCGCGCTTTGGGAGGCTGAGGTAAGTGGATTGCCTGAACCCGCGGGCTCAAGACCCGCCTGGGCAACTTGGCGAGACCTCATCTCTACAATAAATCAAAAAATTAGCTGGGCGTGGTAGCGCGAGCCTGTAGTTCCAGCTACTTGGAAGGCTGAGGCAGAAGGATCACCGGAGCCCAGCAGGTCAGGCTGCGGTGGCCAGGAGCGTGCCACCACACTCCAGCCTGGGTGACAGAATGAGACTCAGACTCAAAAAAAAAAAAGAAAAGAAAAAGAAACAACTGGTCAATTCTGACCTCCTGCCCCTACCTACTGAATGCTATTCCACTTAAACAAAAATCAACACCTAATCCTTTGAGTCTCTTTGAGCAGGTGGAATACTTGAAAAAGGTCCCTTGGGGACAAGAAGAGTTTCCAGACAAATGACTACTATCACATCTTACTTCTTTGTTCTAGATGAACAAAGTCAATTCTGACAGATAATAATTTTAAAGTCCTACAAGGAGTCACTAATTTAAATTACTTAAAATTGATTGGAAAATAGGAGTTAAAAAAGTATACACATATCATAAGATAATGAAGTGTGTTTGGGTAGCCTCCTCCTTTTTGCCATAAAAACAAGACAGACCATCAAATGTGACATATGGAAGCAAAGCTACATTAAAATGTAAATACTTATTTCATAAAATTATTTTCCCATAAAAAGATATAATATGAGGTCTACAGTTCTGAACGATAAGCTCAACAAAATGTCATAAAACAAAAATAATAAATCTACTGCTGAAGCTAATAAAAGTTTTGAACCAGCCGGGCTCAGTGGCTCAGCCTGTAATCCCGCGCTTTGGGAGACCGAGATGAGTGAATTGCCTGAGCCCGCGGGTTCGAGACCCGCCTGGGCATCTTGGTGAGACCTCATCTCTACAATAAATCAAAAAATTAGCCGGGCGTGGTAGCGCGCCTGTAGTTCCAGCTACTTGGAAGGCTGAGGCGGAAGGATTGCCGGAGCC
>CAUYQG010255551.1:0-14319 GCA_963574415.1 Tarsius wallacei
TACAGGCGCGCGCTACCACGTCCGGCTAATTTTTTGATTTATTGTAGAGATGAGGTCTCGCTTGCCCAGGCGGGTCTCGAACCCGCGGGCTCAGGCAATCCACTCACCTCAGCCTCCCAAAGGCGCGGGATTACAGGCTGAGCCACTGAGCCCGGCAAGTTGTAACCCTTAAAGCAGAACTTCTCTACCTGGGATGGGGTCTAAAATTGGATTCAGTGGAAGGAGTCTGGGGCAAAGGGTGTGAGGGAACAGGAAGTGGGAGGAGCTACCCAGGGCTTGGTCACAGTTGTGAAGTAGCTATAGCCTGATCCTACCAGAAGTTGTGAAGTTTGACTTGATCTGCTGAGTGGGGTCCCAACTTGAGACCAGGGAGATGAACTCTTCTGACCCCTTGTCTGTCAGTTCATTGGTCCTGAGGTGGAGGGCTGGAGCAAGTGCAAGGTAGTCCTGGCTCCTTTCTGCTGAGGGCAGAGGTGAGCTGTTGGTTGCCAATACAGCAGCTGGAAGGTAGGTGCCCAACCTGAGAAAGGGGAGCTGACACCAACAGTGCCCACTACAGTGGGCGCCAGGAGTAGGGCTGGGAGGATGCAGGGAACCTGAGTTGTTTGTATGGCCAGCTCTACTTGGGTCTTCCAGATGAGAATCAGAATCTAGGGCTCTGAATCTGTGCTTTTAATTTTCCCATGTGGTTCTGATTCATATCCATGAACAAGAGCCTAGAAAAGTGTCTGTGCATTTTCTTTGTTTTATCTTTTAGCAGAAATAATTCCTTGAGGATTTTCCCACTAAGGCACTTTCACATTGAAAAAAAAAATTTTTTTTTTTTTGAGTTGAGTCTCACTCTGGCCCAGGCTGGAGTGGCATGCTCATGGCCACTGCAGCCTTGACCTGCTGGGCTCAGGCAATCCTTCCTGCCTCAGCCTTCCAAGTAGCTGGAACTACAGGCATGTGTTACCACACCCGGCTTTTTTTTTTTTAATTTATTGTAGAGACGAGATCTCACCAAGTTGCCTAGGCTGGTCTTGAACCTCTGAGCTCAGGCAGTCCTCTTGCCTTGGCTTCCCAAAGTACTGGGATTACAGGCTTGAGCCACTGTGCCTGGCCTCACATTGAAGTTTTAAATGTCAGTATTTGCTTTTTATCTCCAAAGGATGAAGATGAAGAAACTGAAAATGAGACAAAGGCTGATCCCAAGCAGCTTGATCAGATGGTTCATCCTGTAGCTGAGCGCCTGGACATCCTGCTGTCTTTGCTGTTGTCCTATATTAAAGATGTCTGCTATGTAGATGGTAAATCATAATAGATACCATTTATTGAACACCTACAATGTACCTGGCTCGTGCTGGACATTTTCCAGACATTATTTCTGATACTAATAAAAATCCTACAAAAATCACCTTGAGTATGAGTTTAAAAGAGTTTAGAGAGGTCAGGTTGCTTGCCAATCTCACATGGCTTGAAAAATTTGTGATTCATAGAAAGCTATGTGATTCTTAAGTTTGGGATTCAGGCTTTGTTGTATTTGTCTTCAGAGCCCCTGATATTTCCACTGACTTACATCAAAGGATAATAGAGTGGTCAGTTGTAAGCAGAGATCAAATTACACTCAGGTTGCTCTAGACATTTAAGAATGGTGTAGTAGGCACTGATATATGGTGCTCAGTGTTATGCATTAAGTTTAGAGTGTCTTTGCCTGGTACCATCTTTGTGCCAGGTGTGGTACTGCAGTAAACAAACAGCTGTGCCTCTTGCCCTCATTGAACTTTAGAGAGTTTGTCATAAAAAAACAGTTTTAAAAAAAAGTCTGTCATGTTTTTTGAATCACAAAAACAATTTTTTCCCATTCACATTGCTAAGTTTAAAAAATGAGCCCAGTGACTAAGAATAATGGAACTTAAATCTGAGTTGACCATGTTAACTGTTTTAACTGTTTGCTGTTATGGAAACATGTTGGCCAAAACAAAGAAATACATGTTGATTAGAGAAAATTTGGAAACTATAGGAAAAGATAAAGACAATTCAGAGAACCATCATTAGCATTTTGATGTATGTCTTCTGTTAGCATATGTAGAAGTCTTTTTTAATTTGGAGGAGTGACAGCAAACGTAGTGTTTCATAATCTGCCAATTAAATCCATATGACCATTAACAATTATTTTAGAACAGTGAACATTTTTTCGTATTCACTGTTCTAAAATAGTTGTTAATGGTCATGTGGATTTAACTGTTCTCTTACTGTTTTCGCCATTATAAATAACAGTGTAGTGAGCACTTCTTGTACAAGTATCAGTTATTTGGTGTGGTAAATTTCTAGCAGTAGAATTATTGGATAAAAGGACTTCTGCTACGTGAATTGTAAAATTGCCTTTTAGAAGGGTTCGCATATTTGCCATCACAGCTCTCTGTGTGTGTGTGTGTGTGTGTGTGTGTGTGTGGTGAGGGCCTGCTTCCTTGCCAGTACTGGATTATGGATTATTGTCCTCAAAAAGGAAAATCTGCAAAGCAAAACCAGCATTCTCTTTTCATTATAGTTTGCTGGATAATGTGTTTCTTTTTTTGTGTGTGTGTTTGAATTGGAGATGCACTCTGTTGCCCAGGCTAGAGTACAGTGGCACACTCACAGCCACCACAGCCTCAATCTGCTAGGCTCAGGTCTTCCTTCGCCTCAGCCTTCCAAGTAGATGGAACCACAGGCGAGCACCACTATACCTGACTATTTTATTTATTGTAGAGGTTAGGTCTCGCCATGTCACTCAGGCTGGGCTTGAACTGGGCTCAGGCAATCCTCACCTCAGCCTCCCAAAATGCTGGGGTTACAGGTGTGAGTCACTGTACCCAGTTATGTTGTATTTCTTAATGGTGTTGTGTTCTTTTTAAAAACCTGGTGGCCGGGCTCGGTGGCTCAGCTTGTAATCCCAGCACTTTGGGAGGCCAAGACGAGTGGATTGCCTGAGCCTGTGGGTTCAAGACCAGCCCGGGCAACTTGGCAAAACCTCATCCCTACAATAAATCAAAAATTAGCTGGGCATGGTAGCACATGCCTGTAGTTCTGGCTACTTGGAAGGCTGAGGCAGAAGGATCGCCGGAGCCCAGCAGATCAGCACTGGGGTGGCCATGAGTGTGTGTCACTGCTCTCCGGCCTGGGCAACGGAGTGAGATTCCAACTCTAAAAATAAAAATAAGAAATAAAAATAAAAACTTGGCATATGAATTTTGTAGCTTGCAAAAAACCTGAAATGCCAAATTTTCTTGTAGGTAAAATTGATAACAACAAAACAAAGGATTTATATCGCGATCTGATAAGCATCTTTGACAAACTTCTGTTGCCCACCCATGCCTCATGCCACGTACAGTTTTTCATGTTTTACCTCTGCAGCTTCAAGTTGGTAAGTAAAAATGTCAGTAACGTTACTTTGCTTATTTTGTTCTTGTCCATAGTTTTTCCTGTAGAAACTGGGGTAGAGAGGATACAGTGAGTTGAATGTTTTTTTCCTTGAGCTCATTTTACTAATTCTCTTAATAAAATTGTATTCCTTTTTGGGTATGTGAAAAGCACAGAGAGAATTGCTGCCTATCAGCTCAGCTAGGTGCTCTGAAGATGTCATCTTTCCATTGGTCACTAGGTGGTGCCCTTTCCTTTAATTCTAGTCTTTCTGTATTAAAATCTGTGGGCTATTTAACTGTTAATTTACTGTAAACTCTTTCAAACCAACTTATCATTATTATTTTTTTTTGAGTCAGTGTCTCACTCTGTTGCCCAGGCTGGAGTGCAGTGGCACAATTGTGGGTCACCACAGCCTTGACCTCCTGGGCTCAGGTGATTGATCCTTTTGCCTCAGCTTCCTGAGCAGCTGGGACTACAGGTGCATGCCACCACATCTGGCTAATTTTTTGGGTTTTTTGGTAGTGATGAGGTCTCACCATGTTGCTAGGCTGGTCTTGTACTCCTGGGTTCAAGTAGTCCTGCTGCTTAAGCCTCTCAAAGTATACTAGGATGCTTCCTTTTTGATTTGCCATCTGTGGTGGGACCACCGCCAAGATGCAATTTTCATGAAAACCCTTATGGGGAAGACCATCACTCTTGAGGTTGAACGCTTGGATACAATAGAAAATGTAAAGGCCAAGATCCAGGGTAAGGAAGGAATTCCTCCTGATCAGCAAGGACTGATCTTTGCTGGCAAGCAACTGGAAGATGTACTCTCTCTGACTACAACATTCACAAGGAGTCTACTCTTCATCTTGTGTTGAGACTTTGTGGTGGCGCTAAGAAGAGGAAGAAGTCGTCTTGTACGAATCCCATGAAGAATAAGCATAAGAGAACGAAGGTTAAGCTGACTGTCCCGAAGTACTATAAGGTGGATGAGAATGGCAAAATCAGTCGCCTTCTTCAAGGTTGCCCAGATGAATGTGGTGCTGAAGTTTTTATGGCCAGCCACTTTGACAGAATTACTGTGGCAAGTGTTGTCTGACTTATTACTTTAACAAACCAGAAGAGAAGTAATTGTGTATGAGTTTATAAAAGACATGAACTAACATTTAAAAAAAAAAGTGTACTGGGATTACGGTGCCTGGCTTAATCCAGAATTTTAAAACTTCCAGCTTTGACTTTCTTTTTCGAGAGGAAAATTAAAGAGTGCTCTTTCCTCTTTGCTATTTCCTAAAACAGGAGCGTATTGGTCATAGGTAAGAAGGTTGAACTCGTTCTGCCCAAACTTGGATGTTCCTAGCTTTAGAAAAGAGCTATCTGGGAGAAGTTGGAAGTTGAACCTTTGCTAAGAAGCTTAGTCAGTCTGTTTTTTCCATATTTAGCATAATTAGTCAAATACCAGTTGTGCTTTAATCCATATTTTCATTCATGGTTAAGTTCAGTGTGTGCAGAGACTGGAAGATACTTTGTACTTGGAGAAGGAGTTCCCATGCGGCGCTCTATGAGTAGATTGCCATGATTTCCAGATCTGGCTGACATCAGAATCCTATTTTGTAATATGCCAGTTCCTAAACCTTGTCACAAACCTGTTGAATCTAGCTTCAGTGTTGATTTCAACGTTCAACTAGGGATCCGTTGGATTATTTAGCACCCAAGATGCCTTTTGTTTTTAATAGTGTTATCTCAAGATATTTTAAAATGCAAGACCGTGAGATATTCACAAGAAACTAGAACTTTCTTCCTATATAGGTTACGTAAAAATCTTAGGATCTAGGATCCTGCCGGGCACAATGGCCAATGCCTATAATCCCAGCACATTGAGAGGCAGAAGTAGAGGATGGCCTGAGCCTGGGGGTTCAAGACCAGCCTGGGCAACTTGATGAGACCTTGTTTCTACAATAAATCAAAAAAATTAGCCGGGTGTGGTGGCACACACCTGTGGTTCCAGTTACTTGGAAGGCTGAGACAGAAGGATCACCTGAGCCCCGCAGGTGGAGACTGCAGTGGCTATGAATGTGTCACTATGCACTCTAGCCTGGGTGACAGAGTGAGACTTCTACCTCCCCCCCAAAAAAATCTTAGGATTCTGATAGCTAGGCTATCTTAAGCATTAAAAAAGATTAGACCGAGCCAGGCTTGGTGGCTCAGCCTGTAATCCCACGCCTTGGGAGGCTGAGGTGAATGGATTGCCTGAGCCTGCGCCTGGCCTAGGCAACTTGGTGAGACCTCATCTCTACAATAAATCAAAAATTAGCCGGGTGTGGTAGCGCACGCCTGTAGTTCCAGCTACGAAGGCTGAAGGGGAAAGATTGCCACAGTCCAGCAGGTCGATGCTGGGGTGGCCGTGAGAAAGCCACTGCACTCCAGCCTGGGCAACAGAGTGAGACTCTAACTCAAAAAAAAAAAGTTTCATGAAAGCCCCGCTCTTCAATGAGGTGCCCCAGGAGGCTGGGGATGTAAAAGAAGAGCCTGCTTTCAAGGACCTTATATCCTGGAAAGGGCAGGGCCTTAGAACAGGCTCTATGGCAAAGGACTGTGGGTAGACAGGGGTTGGTAGATGACTTCTAACTAGAGAGATCAGAAGTTGCTTCATGGGGAAGACAGGGTGTGAGGTGCGCTTCTAAGGAACTGAATGACTTTTAAGCTTTTAACTTTTTTGGAGAGTAAAGTAGAAATGACATGAGCCAAGATAGAGGGACAAATAAGAGGGGAACTCACATATTTGTATGAAATGCCTTACAGAACCTTCTGCCACAGTGGCCTGGCCACTGAGCACTGGAAGCATGACTGATATGTTATTTACTTTTAACAAACGTAAATAGCCATTTTTATGACCTGCAGCTAGCAAAAAGGATAGCACAGCTCTATCCTTGTACAGATGCACACATTTTTATTGTTATAATAAAAATTAGAGAACTGCATTTTTTTTCCCAAATAAACACTGGGCAGTAATTTAGTCATGACTAAGGTCCATACACTCATTTGCCCACATTGATTCAATCTACGAGAGATAAGTTTCATTATTTTGACTAAGAACTAGCACCTGCATGCTCAACAAATATACGTCAAATATATGCGAGGCACCCTGCTTAATAAAATCGAACTAAGACAAGAGAAAACAGTCACACTGTCTATTTGAGCTCAGCTGTTCACTGCTTTAAAAATGTAAGAGTAGCTTTGATACCATTTTGGCGTAAAATTATTTAAATTAGAAAATTAAAAAAGGACAAGAATGAGTAAATCTTGTGTATTTAGAGAAGGGTCCTCTATTTTCTATAAGTTGGCAAGTTTGATTTCTATTGTCATTGAAGATGATGTAATTGTGGCTTAATAAGAAAAATTATTAAAGGGTTTATGGGCTTTCATTTGTAAAACCCAGGGAGAAAAGGTCAATAAGGATTTCCTCCCTTCTACAAATCTCTAAAGTATTTGAATTTAAAATGAATTTCATTCTACAAGGAAAAATGTAAAATCAGAATGACAGAAACCAAATCTCCCTTAAAAGGGGGGGAAAAAAGCCTTAATTTATGTTGACTTCATTATTCTCTAGATTAAAAGCAGCTAGACATAAAATGAGGACTTTGAGTTCAAACTTTTAAGAAATGCACATACTTGCTTCAATTTTTAAAAGGTTTTATAACTAATGACCTTCATTTCTTTTGGCATGGCATAAAATCCAGTTTTTAATTAAGAATGCAGCCTATGCAATTAAAATTAAGGGTAGAGACTTCATATGATGTCCTAAGAGAACCCAAGTCAAAAAAATTATGGTAATGTTGTGTGTCCTAAAACCTTCTCTGAGTGTCACAAATACACAGTGAGGAATTACCTCTTCTGCACAATGAGGATTTGTGTAAAGTTGATAATTAGGAACATTTAATTTTGATGTGTCAGGGCCTTGTTTACCACTAATCTCCCTGGCATTTGCTGGCGGCTTGGTAGCTGTTGGGAGCCAGCCTTGTAGGTCTGCTTGAATTGCAGTACTGATGACCACGAAGCTGCTAGGATGAGCTCGGAGGATGTGTGACCCTCTACCTCCCACCATGTTTTACACCATAGGCTGAAAAGCATTCTGTACAGTCGAGCATGAAGACAATGGCATATGAAGCATACACAACGTATACAGCTAACTTTATTTTTTTTTATTTTCTATTTTTTTTGAGTTGGAGTCTCACTCTGTCACCCAGACTGGAGTGCAGTGGCCGCTCCCGGCCACCGCAGCCTCAACCTGCTGGGCTCTGGTGATCCTTCCGCCTCAGCCTTCCAAGTAGCTGGAATTACAGGTGCGCGCTACCACACCCGGCTAATTTTTTGATTTTATTGTAGAGATGAGGTCTCGCTTGCCCAGGCGGGTCTCGAACCCGCGGGCTCAGGCAATCCACTCACCTCAGCCTCCCAAAGGCGCGGGATTACAGGCTGAGCCACCAAGCCCGGCTACAGCTAACTTTAGAACATTATTGTTCCTCTTTCTTACTTTCCACCTTGTGGTTTGGCCTTTTCAACTTATGACCTTTTCAACTTGTTATAATTAAACTTTGAAGTGTGTCAAAGAGATTTTTTTGCTAAGTCACAGGTTTTAGATTAGTTAAGGATTTTAGAAATTTATAGATATGATTTATAGAATTTGTTTTAGGATTAAATAAGTTTTAGTACATCATATTTTATTGTTTAATAGATTTAGAATATATGTAGGTTTATAGAAAAGGTTTAAGATTACTAGTTAGGCATTAGATTTATAGAATTAGAAATATTTTAGAATATATATGATTTTAGGAAAGTTTTTAGTTTAGAAATAGTTTTGAAGAAACGGCAGAGAAGATTTTGGATTCCGGGAACAAGAGGCCTCTCGTGCACGAAGGAATGTTTTTACACCACTTCGGGAAGATTACTTGATGGACTTTGCTCCAAACTGAACTTTGTGCATGAGCTGCTTGAAGTCCTGAAGCCCTAAAGCTTTGAAGCTTCGAATTAGGAACTGATTTAAAGTTAGAGTTGTTTGTATAAAGTATTAGTTTGTTTAGATTGTAAGAGTTAGCATATGTTAAATTAGTTAGGATTTATAAAATGTATTAGCTCAGTTATAGGTTTTGTTTAAATTTAAGTTTGTGAGGTTTATGTTTTAAGGTTAATATTATACAATGAGTTTCGGGTGTGGGTTATTGAATACTGGAATGTTAATTAAGAATAATTGTAATCAGCAGTACAATCAGCTAGAACATGAAAAACTGCTTTTTGGGAAAATTGGTCAAGCATGAGGAATAGAAAGACAATTTGGGGTTTGTTTTTCCTCATGCTTGAGAAGATATCTGGTGGGTGTAGGGATGCCCCCCATGCACCTGACATTGTTCACGTGAAACACATGTGAGAATGATTTTGCAGAATTTGGGGATAAAAACCCCTCGCTAACTCCCAATAAACAGCATCTGCTCAACTCTGAACAGTTGTCCAGTCTCTTTCTCTTTCTCAAGCACCGACTCTGTCTTCACCTTTGGGAACCGCTGGACTCCGCTGGAGCAGGACTCCGACAGGTAGCCAGCAGTAGGATCATCTAAAATTGAGTTCAGAGAGTAGTGGCTGGGTCAAACTCACAGTCCGTAATGCAAATACTGCAGTTTCTATATAGACAGGGGAATTGCTAATGTAGATTTTAATATGTAAAGTTACCAGTGCCATTATTTAGAATATTAAGATGCTTTCATGTCGAACTGATTAAAATTGCATTTGGAATAATGAATGACATGTAATGTACAAATATCCACCCATTCCCCCTTTTCTTTTTCTTTATTTTTAAGTATAAAAAGTATGAATAGCTGTAGTGGAAAGTCTTCTAAGATATTCTCCAGGGAAACTTGGAGCTAGGGGCAGAGATCCCGGACCTACAGCTCCTGTGAACCTATGCTACCGCTTGCCTGGAAGAAACCTACTGCCCTTGAGAACATTAAAGTGAAGTGAACTTCTCTAGAACTCTGCATCTTCTTTCTAATCATTGGAAGACTGATGATGCCTGTTAAAAGTAGGTCTTTATATCTGGCAGGAGAGATCCCCAGATCAATGATTTGGGGCGCTGTTCATTTCTTTAAGCATTTAGGGCAAAGTTCCCAACGTGCAACCTGCCCTATTCCACTTGCCAAAGCTACTTCTGGTCCTTATAAAAACATCTTAGTTCCATTGTCCCAGAGTAAAGATCACACACAAAGCCACAAAGCAGAGCTTCTTGCTTTTATACTCAGAACATGGCTGTGCCATCCTCCCCAGGTAGCTCTCATGGTGGGGAGGGTTAGTCAAGACCCAAGCCTTGGCAAGGAGCCCCATCTCAAGAGCCTTCCTTAAGTGCCTTATAAACAGCTCACCAACTTCCTCTCAATTCCCCAGGCAAAGCATCAGAAAGAGCCTGCAGGCTTTACCCCCTGCCCCACTCCAAGTGCACTCCAGAGCAGCAAGATAGAATGTGCTCCCCTAGGACAGAAGTCTGGGTTAGCTTGGAGTGACCCTGGCATAAGAGATGAAGATGCCACCACTGTCTCCACTTGACACCCCATCAGCCTCTCCTTTATCACCACAATGACACTTTACAAAAAATTAATAGATTTTTTTAAGACAAGGTTTAGGTTTACAGAAAAATGATTAGAACGTAAGGAGTTCCCGTACACTCCCTCAGCCTCCTCCCACCCCCAGTGTCCCCTGTAATTAATATCTTGCATGAGCATGGGACATTTGTTAAAATCAATGAACCAGTATTGGCACATTTTTATGAAGTAAAGTCCAGAGTCTGCATTAGGTTTCCCTCTTTGTGTTGTACAGTCTATGAATTTTGAAAAATGCATAATAATCTGTATCTGCCACCATCATCACATCATCCAGAAGTTTCCCTGCCCTAAAAATCCCCATGCTCCACCAGTGCATCCATCCCTCCCCCTAAGGCCAGGGAAGGGATCATATTATTCCCTGTTTGCACTTGTTAAATTCAAATGATTCCCTGGCACCTTCCTCTACCACACATGAGCCTATGAATCTGCTCCATCCCCCCTCCACACTGGAGAGTTCTTAAATAAAGCCCAAACTCCTTAGCTGAGGGCACTAAAAACCTTCATGTTCTGCCTGGTCCCTGTCTACCTGTCTGGCCCCATCAATCACCACATTCTCCTATCTAATAGATCCTCCTAAATAAGGGCTTCGGTTTTACATGTGGACATACCTGGGCTAGAGCCCACCTCCTCCACTCTTTAGCTGCCCGACCTTGAACCAACTAACTCCTGCCAATCACATTTATACAAGACCAACCACACACTGGGGACATATAGGCAATAAAAATTGCAAATATGTCCTAATCTCGTGAATAGTTTGTACACATTTCTTTTATTTACTTAGCAAGTGCTTGCTAAGTGCCTACTATGTGCCATGACATGAGTGCCCAAGCTTTCAGACATGAAATTCCACATTTCCACTAACACACACATGAAAATTAATGCAGATTTTGTATATATAAATATATAAAATGTACATGAACATATATATATATATATATATTGCTTTTCAGAAAAGTCACACCATTTTGAGAACCTACTAGAGAGAAGAGAACTAGAATGCTATCTTATCATTTACTGACCAGCACTGATTTCTGTTACTAAGATATTTGACAATTAGGTATGCAAGGCAGTGTTTCGCGTTGATTCACATTTATTAGGTTGAATTATTTCTCATGATTACTGAACATTCAGGTTTCTCTCATGAATTGCCATCTCACATACATGTAATATCTGCAAATACCGGTCTCTTGCCTATTTCTTACATTTTTAAGCTCTGTGTTATTGTCTCCTTACATTGGCCTAGGCACCAAACACAGTGCTGAAGACCTGGGGTGTCCTTTGTTTGCAACCAGTGCAATTTCTGTGGAAAACAGTTTGGCGATTCCTAGAAGACCTACAAATCGACCTTCTGTATGACCCCACAATCCCCCTACTGGGAATATACCCGGAGGATTGCAAATCACTCTATGAAAAAGATATCTGCACATGCATGTTTATTACAGCATTATTTACAATAGCAAAATCACGGTACCAATCATGTTACCCATCAAAAGAGGACCGGATTAAAAAAATGTGCTACATGTACATGATGGAATATTACAGTCATAAAGAAGGACAAAATTATGAACTTCACAGCACCTTGGATGGACTTAGAGGCTGTAATACTGAGTGATCTATCCCAGAAACAAAGAACTGAGTACATGTTCTCACTCATAAGTGGACCTTGAACAATTATCATAATACTATAAGAAAGGGATTGGCAGTAGTGGGAAACTGCCAGGGGAGGGAGGAGTATACCTCTTTAACAAGGGTACCTGCATAATGAGCATTTGTATACCTAACCCTGAATTGTACCCCACATCTTCAAAATAGAATTTTTTAAAAAATAAGCAACTATGAAGAAATGTTTGCCATGTGTTATTCTCGGGAATCCTGCTGGGGACAAATACTCTGATTTAGGTTAGGAAAGTTTCCCTCTATGCTTCCTCAGTCGACGCTTGTTCCTTTGCTTAAGATGAGCATTGGGTTTATTCTACGCTTTTTTGAATCTACTATAATGATCATGTGTATAATGTCTTTTTTTCCTGTTAATTTGTTCATGTTGTATATGATATGTATTAACATGCCATTATTTTGCATTTGTAGTGAAAAACTGAGTTAAGTTAATGTTCAATTGTTTTCTAGTCCTTTTTGATTGTATAAAGTGGAGATTATTCTCAGAGTTGGCAAAATCTCACCTGTATGGCTACCTTTATCTCTAAAACCATATTGGGCGTTAGGTTTTGACCAACAATTCAATTTATTTAGTGATTATAGGTTTACACAGATTTTCTATATTTTATTAGTAAAACATTTTATTAATATTAGTGTTGATATTATTTTCTAGAAAGCTGTACATTTTATGTAACTTTTCAAATTTATTGACATCAATTTGTTAAGAGTATTTCAAATCCGTAATTAAGCTTCCTTTCCATCCTTGATGTCTTTATATTTTGCATTTTTACAATTATTTTCTTCTGTTTATACTTTTAAAATTTTTGTTGCTATTATTATTTTCGATTAATTTGTTTTATTAAACAACCATCCTTAGATCTGTTTGCTTTATTTCAGTTACATTTGCTATTGATATTACTATTCCTTTCTTCTATTTCTTTTTATTTCAATATTTTCTTTTAATAAATGTATATAGGGCTATAAATTTACCTCCAAGTACTGCTTTAGATATATCCTACAAGTATTTCTATGCACTAATATCATGTTCCCTCATTGCAAATATTTTATAACAGCATGGCTGTATTATGATTTTCTCTTTAAACTCTGGTTTGTTTAATAATTCTTTCCATTTTCAGAATGTTTTATTTTTGCATTCTAAATAAATTGATTGAAATGTCTAATTAAATTAATTGAAGTTAATGGATTGTTTTTGTTATAATATAAGGGTTTTTTTATGTTCAATTGTATTTTTACATCAATATTGCAACCATTTTCTTTCAGTTAGTATTTCTCTGATATGTTTTTCTATCTCTTTTTTGTTTCATTTTGTTTAGGCCTATTTCCTATAAGAAGCATACAGTTTTTATATTTTTAAATATAGTTGATTCTGTCTTTAATAAGTTTAACCTATTATGTTCTTTGCAATAAAGAACATATGTAGAATTTTGACCATCTTACCTTCTAGACTTTATTTATCAATATTTACCTTTGTATCTTTTCTCCTTCTATTTTCTCTGAGGAATTTAAAGTTTCTTTCAATATTGTTTGCTTTTCTCTACAGGTTTGGAAGCTATAGATAATATTCCTATTCCCATGGTTATCTCTAAACATTTACATTTTGTTTTAAAACAATATAAATTTGTATATTAGAATTATTACATATTTATATCTAACTCCTAAATAAGATCAGCACTTTGGCACATTTTAACTACCTAGTGTACTAACTTCCTGTCCCACCCCCATGTTTCCCTTTACTATTGTCTAAGGTTGAGTTCACTGTACAAGGCAGATGTACTTATTATTTTTTATTGTCAATAATTAATTAAATTTACTGATGTATTTTATCAATATTTTTTGCACGCACTTCTTCCCTCTGGGCTTGCTTTTATTCTTATTGAAGTAAGACTTCCAATAGTTCTTTCGATGAGGGTCTTTGAGTGGTAGAATTTTAGCCTTTGTTTATCTGAAAATTTCCTTTTTTTTTCTTCTACTCCTGAATAATATTTAGCTGGGTACAGAATTCAAGGTTGACAATTTTTTTTTTCACAGTACTTTGAAGATACACCTCCAGCATATTTAGGCTTCTTTTGTTGCCAATAATAAGTCCTTTATCCATCCAATTTTCTTAACTTGGGAAATAATTTCTCAAAAGATAAACCTCTCTGGAAACATTTTAGATAATTTTGACATCCCTGATGGTCTGCAGATTTCCTACAGTGCATTGTGTATTTGTATCCTGATAGATACTAAAACCGTACTTTAAATCTGAGGACTCACGTATTTCTTCAATTTTGAACATTTTTTGTATGTTATAACCTATAGTAATTGTTTTTTTCTTTTGGAACTTCAAGTATTGTGTATGTTTGGAGATTTTAACATACTCTGTTTCTTTAAAACTGCTTTTTTTTTCGTATTTGAACCCTTCGGTTTTTATGTTGGATATTTAAAAGAATTACTCCTTTTACATGTTCAATTTAGTGTGTCTTCTATGCATTTTCCATTTCTCTAGTTTACATTTTCAAAATTTCCAGTTGGGTTCTTTTTCCATAGCTACTTTGTTTTAAGTTGTTCTTTTTATTTTATAACTTTTTGTCTTTTACAATGCGTGATTTTTTCTTTATACCTTTTATTATCATAAACATTCCGATTTAGT
>CAUYQG010255555.1:0-11448 GCA_963574415.1 Tarsius wallacei
GAGTCACGCATTATTTTCTCATTTCTTAAAAGACAGAAGAAGTCATAAACAAAAACAGAACCTGGCCTTGTAAGTGAATTAATGAAGTAAATATATTTAAAGAAAGCATACATCAATAATAGAAAAAATAAAAATGAAACATAAACATTTAAGAGTCAGAGAGACAAATATTCATAAGGTCTATCCAATTTCCTGTCTTAGTGAGAGAGGTAGCATACAAAAATTATTCCTAAAATATGATATCTCCAGCCGGGCTCGGTGGCTCAGCCTGTAATCCCGCGCCTTTGGGAGGCTGAGGTGAGTGGATTGCCTGAGCCCGTGGGTTCGAGACCCGCCTGGGCAAGCGAGACCTCATCTCTACAATAAATCAAAAAATCAGCCAGGCATGGTAGTGCGCGCCTGTAGTTCCAGCTACTTGGAAGGCTGAGGCGGAAGGATCGCCGGAGCCCAGCAGGTTGAGGCTGCGGTGGCCGGAGCGGCCACTGCACTCCAGTCTGGGTGACAGAGTGAGACTCCAACTCAAAAAAAAAAAAAAAAGAAACTAAAATATGATATCTCCTAGGCCTTTAAAACTTTCAGCTTCCTGAAGTTTAAAGCACTTTGTAGGAAGGATTACATAACACAGGATGTACTATTACCAACTATGTCTACCATCAAATTTCTGTTCAAGAACAGGATCAATTTTAGAGTGTTTCCACTCATAGAAAACAAAAGTGCCTTGTCACTGCTAATGTCTCATAGCTGCATCCACCAGCCTCCACTGCCACTGAATTGTCTCTTCGTCATTGAGATCACTCCTATTCTTCCAATGTAGCTGTCTAGGTCAGATATCTTTCCACTCTAAGATCTTCGACTTGGCCGGGCTCAGTGGCTTAGTCTGTAATCCCAGCACTTTGGGAGGCCGAGGTGAGTGGATTGCCTGAGTCCGCGAGTTCGAGACCTGCCTGTGCAACTTGGTGAGATCTCATCTCTATAATAAATCAAAAATTAGCCAGGCTTGGTAGTGCACACCTGTAGTTCCAGCTACTTGGAAGGCTGAGGTGGAAGGATGGCCGGAGCCCCAGCAGGTCGAGGCTGCGGTGGCTGGGAGTGTGCCACTGCACTCCAGTCTGGGTGATGGAGTGAAAAAAAAGATCTTCAACTCACAGTATAATCTTGTACTTCTCCACATAGCTCTGAAGCTTTTAGTCCACCGAGCAGAGTTGGAACTTAAAATAAATATAGCCCAAAACTATATCCTGAATGATATACCACTTTAATTAACATTATCATTGTAACAGATTGGACTAGTAAATTATACATTTGAATTTTCTTTCATCTCAGGAGCTTCATTGAAGGAGAAAAGTTATTTTGATTTTTTATTACAATATTTTTTGCAAAGTTTATTATTACATTGATACTTGTGTAGTCACCACTTAAATGTTGCACTGTGTGAGATATATTCAACATTTGGTTATCTATCACATAGAGAACAACAATGCCACATCTTAATTTTCCTTCAGGAGAAACAAGAAGTGGATACCCTCTCACCCCATTTCCCTTTGTAAAAGATGAATCCTGAGCCAGGAATAAAAGAAACCATCTTTATACTTGATGCACAAAAAAATTTAGATTGAATTGAATTTCTTAATACCAAATTAAATACTGCCTTATACTCCAAAATGATTGTAAAAGCCCTGATATCTTTTAGGAATATTATCCAGTAAACAACTAGTAGATGTAGAGATGATGGTGCCTACCCACTGGTGGGTAGAGATATGGGCATATAATTCCTTATCAGAGTTACGGTTATAATCACTCTGCATCACCTCTGTTAAAGGAACAGAAAATGATAACATCAGTAGATCAACATTATAAGTTAACATAATAGACAAGATCAAGATCAGGAATGACCTTGGAAGTCATAAGAAAGAATAAAATCATGTCCTTTGTAGCAACATGGATGGAGCTGGAGATCATCATCCTAAGTAAACCGACTCAGAAACAAAAAACCAAACACCTCATGTTCTCACTCATGTGTGGGAGCTAAGTGGTCACAAAGATGGAAATAATAGATGCTGGGAGCACCAATAAAGGGGAAGGGGGGTTAGGGTTCAGAAACTGCCTGCAGGGTATAAAGTTCACTATCTGGGGAATGTGCCACCTGAGATTCAGTGCCCATCACTATACACAATATGTGTATGTAATGAATATGCATGTCTACCCCCAAATCTAAAATTAGAAAAAAAAATTGTGAAATGAAATTCATGAGAAAAACAAATCTGGGAGAGAGTAACTGCAGAGAAATGCAATAAGAAGTACTTATTTCAGTATGTTTTTAAATTTTTCCATAATTCTCCTCCCATTTCTCCAGATGTTCAATTTTCTTTGTTTTATTTTCCTCTTTTTTCTACATTTTCTCCTTATATTCCTTATAGGAATCATTGCTCAACACTTTGGTTCATGCATTCATACAATGAATATTGAGCACATATCAGCTCTTAATCTCAGAGATACAAAAATTAAAGTGATATGGTGCCTATTAGATCATAATATGGTAAGAGAGAAATATGTAAAAATGAGTGGCATTCACTGTGACAACCTTGGGTAGAACATCTAAGCATAACCTTAAAGATGTGTAAATGTTCATGTGATAAAGAAAGGGAAAAGACCTTTTATAACAACTACTGAGAAAAGACATAGAAGGTGCATCTCTTTTATCTATCTATCTATCTATCTATCTATCTATCTATCTATCTATCTAACTATCATCTATCTGTCTATCTATCTACCTACCTATCATCTGTATTTAGGAGCATATCCTAGGCTGGAACTATGGCTTGTTTTGGGAAAGTGTAATGATTATAACCATGATGACATATGGATAAGACATTGTTCCTAACTTCTCTGATTTGATTTCTACCACCATAGCTTAGCTTTGCCTATTTTAGAATTTCTTATCATTGAAATCATATATACACACATATGCACTGTTTTGTGTTTGCTTTCTGTCCCTTAGCTTAATGCTCTTGAAGTTCATCCATGTTGCTTGCCTCAATATTTCAACACTTTTTATTATTGAGTAGCAAACCACTGTATGAATATACCATATTGTATTAATTTACCTGTTACTGGATATTAGTATTGTTTCCAGTTTGAGGTAATTATGAACAGTCTTGTATGTACATATTTTTAGTCATGTGTTTCACTTTAAGTAATTTGCTAGTGTGAATTTCTGAGTCAGAGATTAACTTTATAAGAAATTGCCAAACTATTTTTCAAAGTGACTGTACCACTATGCATTCTCCCACCAATTTAAATGAGAGTTCCAATGGCTCCACATTCTTACCAACACTTAGTATTTGTCAGTTCTTAATTTTAGCCACTCTAGTGAGTATGAAGTGGACTTTGTCTTTAATTTGCATTTTCCTGATGACCAGTTTTGTTTTTAATCTGCTTATTGATCATTTGCATATCTTATGTTAAATATTCAATCAAAAATTTTTGTTCATTTTTATTGATTTTTATTTTTATTGTTTAATTGTAGGACTTTTAAAATATTCTGAATAAAAATGTGTTGTCAGATATATGCATTGCAAAAACACAAACAAACAAACAAACAAATCATTTTGATCATGCTACAGGGAGAACCAGAAAGGGCTGGTGCTCAGGAACAGATTAAAGTATTGTAGAATTTGGATAGTTGGACTCCTTTAAGCCAAAGTGAAAATTTAAATTTTAACCTACTTATATTTTATAAAAGAGCTCAAATCCTAGATTTTCCTACCAAGTTTACGCTATCATTTTCTAACCACAACTCTGTAAAATGCAGAGATAGAATAGGGTATTCCTAAGATAATTTAATAATCACAATATTTTGCTATCTTATTTGTATTCTTTTTTTTTTCTTCCTTAAAGGATAATCCATAAATATACTTTTTCAGTAGTTTAGTTCAGTGGAAACTCAGCATTCATGCTGTCATTTTAAAATTTCTGTTAATAGTGTTGCCTAATTTATAAATTTTTCAATGAACTTCTTTTGCTGTGTTAATTAAAAATTAGAAAAGAGCTCATAAGACACTACTAATTTATTGTATAACAATATTATCATATCATGGGGGATTGGTTCCAGGACTCTGAGGATACCACAATCTAAGAATGCTCAAGTCTTTATATAAAGTGGTATAGTATTTCCAATAACATCCCCTTGTATACCTTAAATCATCTCTAGATTACTTATAATGCCTAATACAATGTACACTGTATGTAAACAGTTGCAACAGTGTATTTTGTATTGTTACATTATTTTTACTCATTTTTTTCAAATATTTAAATCTGCTATTAGTTGAATCTGATAATAGGAAACCCGGATGTAAAGGGATGACAATATTTTCTTTCCTTTCTCAGAATAGCCTCTTTGAGAATGGAACCTATGTATTTTATTTATTTGTATACTTCTAAGCAAAAACACACATTTAAATCAAGTTTATTGTTATCCCTTTAGGTGAGTTTTATTGCAGTCATATTTGTAGAGATGCAAATCAAACAAATAACACATTTGTTTAATGTTTATTATGTACCTGGGCGCCAGAAACCATGCAAAAAGAACAAGTAAACTTACACCAAGATTCTTTCACTTGCTTAAGGCAACAGTAACCAAAATAAGAGTTTGTCAAGAAATCAGGTATGTAGCAATATCTGTGAGTTTGGCTTTGAGTTGATTCTTTAAAATAGAATTAAGATGCACAAATGAGGAAGGAAGCAACATTATTTCACATGAATAAGAGTTACTTGTAATACGTGACATGTATTTTTAATGGAATTAGCAGAACTTTGAAGAAGAAGGAATTGTCAGGAAAGAATATATGTAGTGATCATGAATAATGCTTCAATAAACATGTGCACTCATGCATCTTTTTAATAGAATGATTTGAATTGTACCCCACATCTTTAAAATAACAAAATGTTTTCCAAAAAAGAGAGAGAGAAAGAAAGAAGAGATGTAGCTGTAGCGGTCACTTGCAAAAAGAAATTTGCATGTGGCCAAAGCAATGATATTTAGAACTTATTGCAAGTCAGTTGAGTTCTTGATAGAAGTGGCATTTTAAATACAGTATTTCAGAAGGTTGTTTGTGATTTCTAAATGAAACTGTAATAAGATCTATCACAACACTATTTTGTATACCATTTTTACTCAAATTTTATGCTTTTCAAACACCTGGATATATCAATCTGTCTGTCTGTCTATCTACCTATCTATCTATGCCAACTAATCACAAACATTTTGATCCATTTTTATCCATTCGACTGTAACTTTCAAACAATAACCCCCACATTTTCATAGTTATGGAAAGAAAATATCCTACTTTCTTTATGAGATGACATCTGATGCTTGGTCAAGATGAATGTTCAAAATATAGATTTCTTCCATTATCCTTTTTATTTCTTATTTTTCTGCCATCCTTTCCCATTTTAAAATTTTATTCCAAACAACACTGCAAATTTCTGCTTCAACCTTATCTTCAATTTTAATTTCTGCTTTATCTAGCAGTATATTGTTCAACTCTAAGTGTCAGTCATACAGACTTGTATTCAGTGAGCTACAGATGATCTGAGGACTCAAGACTTAAGCTTGTGATGGAAAAGTTTAAGAGAAATTCTTAGATGAAAAAGGAGAAAAGAGAAATGGAAACATTATTTATATTTATGATTTATTACCTATCCACTTCAAAAAGTATTGAGTATGCACCGATTTTATTAAAATACCATTTAAAGTTTTTCATATGTGTTCTTTAGGAACACAAAGAAAATTGCTTTTGACAAATATTATGCAATAATAGCTCATTGTAGAGGCCAAGGCGAGAGGATTGCCTGAGCCCAGGGATTAAAGACCAGCCTGGGCAACTTGGTGAGACTTCGTCTCTATAATAAATAAAAAAATTAGCCAGGCATGGTAGCATGCATCTGTAGTTCCAGCTACTTGGAAGGCTGTTTGTATGACTATAGTTACTTTTCAAAGACCTAAAAACAATTAGATTGCTCATATCATGTGTAAATGGACTGATTCTAGAAAATAAGTTTGTTACATAGAGTAATTATCCTGATGTCAATAAAAGTTAGATGTTTAGCATAAAATTAAATAATCTAAGAAAATTAAATTTAATAATTTTTCTTTCTTTCCACATTAAGCCAAAATAATTTTGTTTTACTATGCTAAGAACAGAGAGTTATTGCTTCTAGGAATTCTGGCTTAACTTGTCTCTAGCGAGGGAAGTGTTAGATGAAAAACAGAAACTACATGTTTTATTATGAGATTCTAAACCTAAGAAATGAAAAGAAAAAACATTGTAGCTTTCAATGCATGTATTTTAAGGAATAAAAAAGATCTTCTGATTTTAAAATAAGAAAATAAATTCATTCCATGCTCTGAAGTTTATTTTTAATAAGTTATTTTTGCAAGTCAGTTTCAAAGTATCAAATTTTCATGAAATAGTACAACCTAGAAGTTTAAGTTCAGTACGCACAGCAATTTTCCCTTAGTGAATGAAACATGCTCTATTTATAAAAAAAATGAAAATCATAAAACATCACCTTCAAGCCAAGTTTAACATCTAACATTAAATGATACAACTTTTTAGTAGTTGTATTCCATACACTCACATATATAAACTGGTAGCAAATCTATAAGATTTGTGTGTGTGTGTATATATAAATACACACAAAATATATATATATTTCATTTTTTGTTGTCTATTTGGCTGTCAAACGTCCAAATCATCAGAAAATCATGGGAAAACCTACTTTTTAGTATATTATCAAGGTTAACATTAGTCCACGGAATTTTTTAACAGAATGAGAACAGTCACTGAATACCTATAGTGAATTAGAATTAGACTTTCTAATGTGACCTAGAATTATTCTCTGATATCAGATTTCAAACTGAAGCTTAAATTCATAGACGATTTGCCAATGTCATCCATAATAAGCATATAAAATATCTAACATAGTTTTGCCCTTCAAAAGAACTCTTTTCTATTCAGTTTTATTTCATGTGTTAAATTTACCACTATCTGTAAAATGCCTTTTGTTAGAATGAAATTTAAAGATATTAAAATGTAATCATGCTTATTTTTCAGCACAAGATATTTTATAAGTATAGAAGCATGAGTATATTAGTCATTTACAATAACATATTCCTTAGCTACATATATGTATATCTGGTATGTAATTATATTTACGGTTGATGTCTAATATGTTATTAGCATTTTTATGATTTTATGATTTTATGATTTTATGATCTTTAAAAAAAAGACAGAGAATCCTACACTTCATTTTAGATATTAGAGGTCTTTTAAAAAATCAGAGATACTAGGGTGTTATTGTAAAATGGTCCAATGTATTACATTTATTTATAAATGATCAGAGTCTTGATATTATTTATATTTTACACAATTTTGAGAAAAAAATATTTATACTTATGCTTTAACCAGAATAACAACTTATTCATTTGTAATAAAAAGCATAGTTGCATACTATAATTATATTAGTTAGCCAGATCTCCTAATTTTAAGAACCTGAGGAATTCAATTAGCAAAATTAACAGTGTTTTGTTAGCATTTTTATCATAAAATCAGATTTTTGAAAAATAACTGCAATGATACTGTTACTATTTAATTATTAAGAGTCTTACACTTTTCTAAGTCATTTATATGTATTAACTCATTTTTGTCTTACTACAATACTGTGACCTATGTTAATATAATTATTCCAACTTTATAGGTGGGACACATGAAGCAATATCTTGCCCAGTTGCATACAGCTTGTGTGGGGAATAATCAAATTCAAATGGAAGCAGTCCAATTCCAGAATTGACTATGGCTTCTTTGAAGATCAATAAGAGTGAGAAAAATTTTGCAAGATCCAAAGGAATGAATCTTGCTCATATGTAGACTATCTCAAGACACCTATTTTTATACTTTTGATGTCATTGTTGTGTAATGATACATCCTGACTGCTATGAAATGAATGTTTGTGCCTCTCCAAAATTTACATGCTGATTGTAATGGTTTTTGGAAGTGGAGCTTTTGTGAGGTAATTAGGTCGCTATGGTGGAGCCCTCATGAATGGGATTAATGTCATTATTAAAAAAGTAAGAGACACAGAGTTCCTTTTTCTGCTCTCTGCCATGTGAGGGTATGAGGAGAAGTTGGCTGTCTGCAAACTAGAAGAAGATCCTCATTACAACCCAATCATGATGGCACTGTGTTCTTGGACTTTAAGCTGCCAGAATTGTGAGAAACAAATTTCTATTGTTTAGTAGTCACTCAGTCTATGCTAAATTTTTTATAGCAGCCTTAGCTGACTAAGAAACTGACCATACTCCCAATGCATTAGAGTGACTCTGTTTTAAGTATCTAGTCATTTGTCTTCAATGCACTCACTCCAAACACTTTAATGAATTATTCTTATTAAATAAACTTTCACTAGGCACAATAGAGACTTCTTATACAAGTCAATAGAGCAGGTTAGCAATAACAACAGTGACAGAATATTCACCAATTTTTGTGCAGGTACCAGTTACTTTCTTTGGAGACGGGTTTACTATTTGGAGTTCGTGTTGACTTTATTTTTTATACTATTCCCATAATGCATCATCTATTACTTTTTGATAGTTGTTTCTTCCAAATAAAGATTAAAAATTGCCAAACCTCTTCCAAAACTAATTCAAGTTGTGATCCAGATAAGAATACAAAAGGTCTTTTAGGAACATAGAAGAGGAAATACTTAATTAAGACTAAAGATCTCAAATAAGCACATACTTTGAGCAGAGTCCAGAAAAACAAAATAAGGAAACCAAAGATGGGAAAATCAGTCTGGTCAAATGACATAGGATGTTCAAACACCTGAACATAATCAATAACACACTCAGAACTGGATGAGGTATTTTCAAATACCTGTGGAAATTAGCATAGAAAAGATCTACTCTGTCAACTTGTAAAGAATTTGGGTTTATTTGGAGACAAGGAATGTGTTAGAGAACTTTAAGCAGAGAGGTAGCTTTTGTTTTTTTCAATTTTTATCAAATTTGTACCTTAGATAGAAGCATTCACATGTAAAGTCAGTATCTAACATAGAAATAGAGAAAAGCGCTAGATTTACATATATGATCTAAAACTTTCTACCTGAGTGATTTGGGACAGATTTCTTCAATTTGCCTTGGATGTTAGCAGAGATCTCACTCTCTGTCCTTAAACACCAGATCTTGGGCAAAACTGTTTCAGAAATATGCCAAGCTAACATTATTTGGCAACTCACAGCTTGAATATTTGCCTTTTCCTCCTGAGTACTTTTCTTATTCCACACTCCACACCCAGTCACACACGTGCATACTATGAGTTAGCATATTATGGAACAAGCACCATACCTGCAAACCAGAGGCTGCCTTATACTGGAGTTAGTATTTCCCCATTCTTTTTCAATTTCTCAACCTCCAAAGGTTCCAGTGGCTCTGTGGAGCTCATCATGCCTGTGTTAATTTTAGAGTGGAAATAGACACATAAGATGTTTTGCTAAATTCTTATAAGTTTTAAAAGTACATTTCCTTATATATGCCATATATTATGAATGACAAAAACATCAGCTTTGACCATATATTGCATAGGTATCACAAACTATTTGCATAGCTTAGAAATAGATTTACAGTTTAAATTTCTTGCCATCATAAAATAGCATATAGATAATACAGATTTCTTTCCTTTTCCTTCTCACTAGCCTAACCAAAAAACCAAATTAAGTTTACTTTTATCTATGTAACTACCTGTCTATCATCTGTCATGTTTCAATCATCCATATTTTATATTTCATACTTTTCTCTGACTCTTGTTTCTACTTACATATATATTAACTTCCGCTCAAATTCCTCCTATGTTGCCTGAAGATGTGTTACATGTGAACCTTCAGACTTACTTACCATCAAGCATACATGTTTTTTTTTTCCTCTTCATTTATTAACAGACTCTTCAATGAGGCACTGTAATGCATTAAAGATAGCATATCTGTGTGATATTCCTGCTACCCTTAGACAAATTTCTGCCTTATGAAACAATATGGAGAATGTGTTAAAGGTATGATATTTCAACCAATCATATTATTCTATCATTTTATGTCATAATTTATCACAGTCATTCCAAAACACAAAATTTTAAGTAAAACGTTATTGCGGTTTCACATAAACCTTTTCTCTATTCCTCTATAAGCACCAGATATGCTGGATGGGAAAAACACAGGAAGTTGGATGGGAAGGAAAATCCTAGAGATCTTCAGAATGTTGCATTCTTAATCACAACCAAACATTCCTGCTAGGGTATAAGACGTTGTTATTACCACATGTGAATTCCTTGAGAGGAACTTGTTCCAGGAAACTTTTGAATTTTACCTTGATTAGCTCTGGCAGATCTTCCCTGTCAGTTATGACTGAAGTCCAGCACTGACATCACCAAAGGTCAATCTAGAAGTCTTCCACGAAGTTCAGGAGCTATGCACTTTCTTCAGAATAATAGTGTATGCTCCCATGTTCTTATTTCTTGCCAAGTCTAATCTGCGACTTCCATTTTACATTCTCTCACTTGATATTGAACTAAACATACTTCTGCTGGATTTATACTTAGGCATCCAAAGGTGAGGCAAAACCAACCTAATAGTGGTGTATGACTTTATGGCACATACAAATGTGTGCTGGGGAGGAGGAGCCTTCTAAGGTTCATGAACTTTTCAAAATTCTGCATTTGTGCTTCTATAGTGAAACAGTTCCATCATCCAAAATGAAATTTTATTTATCCTATCTAAAATCACTCCAAGAAAGAAAGCATGTAGTTTAAAATGTGAAGTACAACTCTATCTCCCAAGAATATTAACCATGTTTCCCAGAATTCTTTTTTTCTTCTAGATGACTTTTGGATATGGTATTTATTAGAAAATCTACAAAAATGTTCTTGTCTACTTAGGCATTCCAAAATATTTAGTTCACAGATGACTACCTATGGAAATGATAGTATTGTATGCATTTGTAGAGTATAGTAGAAAACTTAATTATTCACTGTTAGTTTAAATAAATTGAAAAAGGTTTGAGAGAAAGTAAAGCTTCCAACATATAGAACTAAAAATTATACATGCTAAATGATTAGTTATAAAGAAATTAAATCCAACATTTAGAACAATTTAAAGTGGGGAAAAAAATGAAGCTGTTTCTCTACAAACATAAGCCCCTGCCTAAATCTTCTTGGAAATTTGCTCTGCATTATCTTCCAGTCACTGAGATCCAGGATTAATATGATAAATAAGAAAATATGAGTTTGATATTATGAAATACACAGAAAATGATACAAATCAAATACAGAAATATAAATAGATGAATAAGAAAATATTAAACTGATTTTAAAATGAGTGGGAGTAGAAAAATATACACATGGA